>DWRB01000011.1:0-140810 GCA_018250355.1 Bolla brennus | reverse complement strand
GGTTTAGAGAATACGCAAGCTTTTGCCAAGGAAGTAAATGGACTTGCATTTGAGTATGGAGATGTAGTGAAAGTATACCATGCGGAATCTTCTCGTTTACATTGGTATCAAAAAGATGTATATGTGGGCGAAGGGAAAAGCAAAGAGATAAAGGAATTAGTCTTCAAAATCACTGAAAATGGATTTGAAAGGTTAGACGGCGAGCAGAAAGTAACGGCAGTACCACAAAAAGTAGTAATCGGGACAGATGTTGAAAAATTAAACGCAAAAGATTTTGTTCAAGTGAAAAACGGAGAAGTAATTGGATTTGTAGAAAAGCCAATTACATCAAAAATCGGTGAACAAAAAGTAAAAGTAGAAACGAAAGATCGATTTGGAAATAAGCAAGTGACGGAAATTCCTTTAACAGTAACATATGGTGATAGCCTACTTGTATACGGATTAGGCTATGGCACTGACGATATGAAATCAATTATAACATTACACCACGATACGAAAAAACTGAGTGCGACAGATACAAAGAATCTGATTCATGATTACTTTAAAGATGAGAAGTATTTTGAATTCACCCTGTATGATAAAGAGGGAAAAGCGAAGAAAAATATAGCGATAAAAGGTTTAGAGAATACGCAAGCTTTTGCCAAGGAAGTAAATGGACTTGCATTTGAGTATGGAGATGTAGTGAAAGTATATCATGCAGAATCTTCCCGTTTACATTGGTATCAAAAAGATGTATATGTGGGCGAAGGAAAAAGCAAAGAGATAAAGGAATTAGTCTTCAAAATCACTGAAAATGGATTTGAAAGATTAGACGGCGAGCAAACAGTCAAAGCAAATCCACAAAAAGTAGTAATCGGAACAAATAGCGAAACGTTAGACGCGAAGAACTTTGTTGAAGTAAAAGATGGAGAAGTAGTTGGGTTTGTAGAGAAACCAAATACATCAAAAATCGGTGAACAAAAAATAAAAGTAGAAACGAAAGATCGTTTTGGGAATAAGAAAGTAACGGAAGTAGCTTTAGAAGTAACGTATGGAGACAGTCTTGTTTATCAAGGTCTTTACAATGATATTACTTCAATCGTAACGTTTAATCATGAAGAAAAGAAATTACATGTAACGTATACAGATGAACAAATTCATAGCTACTTTAAAAATGAATTATACATGGGAATTACGCTATATGATCAAAATGGGATTGAGAAAAAACATGTAACAGCAGAAGGACAAGAAACTTCGAAGAATTTTGCTGAGCAAGTAAATGGAACTTCATTCCAATATGGAGATGTAGTGAAAGCATACCATGCAGAATCAGATCGTTTAAGTTGGTATAAAAATAGTGAGTTCGTTGGAAAAGGAGATAAGAAAAAATTCAAAGAAATTTCCTTCAAGATTACTCCAAATGGTTTAGAGCAAGTACAATAATAGAAAAAGCTCGTAAAACATAACGTTTTACGAGCTTTTTCTACTATTCAGCTTCAGAAACAACCGTGAAGCGTTCGTTTACGTGTTTTGGATTTTCGATTTCATCAAGTGCTGCAACTGCGAAGTCTTCGTAACTTACGTAGCTATCACCTTTTGCGTTAACAAGAAGGTTGTCTTTGCCAGCTGTATAAGAACCTGTGCGTTTTCCTAATGCAAATAGTGCAGAAGGGCTGATGAATGTCCAAGTGATATCGTTTGTTTGTTGCAAGATTTCTAAGTTTTTCCCTTGGTTTTGAGCTGTTGCAAGGTATTCATTTGGGAAACCTGGCGTATCAAATACACGCGTTGTTTTCTCTTCGTCTACAAATAAGCTTCCAGCGCCGCCAACTACAAGTAATTTTGTGTTAGGTGCACCTTTCATAGCTTCAATTAGTACATTTCCTGCATCTACGTGAAGGTGTTCTTCGCCTGCTGGAGCTCCGAATGCATTTACAACTACGTCAAATGTCTGTAGGTCATTAGATGTAAGAGCGAATACATCTTTCTCTAAAACTTTTACGTTTTCTTCTGTAATTTTTGCAGCGTTTCTTACGATTGCAGTTACTTCATGTCCACGATCTAATGCTTCTTTTAACATACGACTTCCTGCTTTACCAGTTGCTCCGATGATTCCGATTTTCATAATAAATCCCTCCAAAGTGTTTTGTTAAAGTGTATATCTGAAAGTAAATGAATTTGTTGTAATTAGATTTGTTACAACCTGATGTAATCATTATAGTTACAGGTTGGTTCTTTTGTCAATGGGTTAGTTTGTAGATTTATTTTGTTTTAGTATGCACAGTTAGAGAGAGGAGAGTCATAAAGATATTGTTACTTCGTGTCTGGCTAATATTTGGAAATTGCAAATTGTCGAAAAATGTTGATTTTTAAATGTTTTTTAAATATAATTCGTTTTATGGAGAAAAGGAGGGGTTAATTGTATGAATATTTTAGAGCAATTTGTTTCATCAACGAATACAATTCTTTGGTCATATATTCTTATTGCAATGTTAATTGGTTTAGGTCTTTATTTTTCTATTAAATTGAAATTCGTACAAATTACTCATTTAGGGGAAATGGTTCGACTAATGAGTGATGGATTAACTGGAAAGACGCGTAAAAAAGGTAGTGTATCTTCTTTCCAAGCGTTCTGTATGAGTTCAGCAGCTCGTATTGGAATCGGGAACTTAGCCGGTGTAGCGTTAGCTATTTCTATGGGAGGACCTGGAGCGGTATTTTGGATGTGGGTTATTGCGATTGTCGGAGCGTCTTCAAGTTTCGTGGAGAGTACGCTTGCACAAATTTATAAAATAAAAGATGGCAGTGGCTTCCGTGGTGGTCCTGCTTATTATATGGAAAAAGGTTTAAATAAACGTTGGATGGGAATTTGGTTCTCTATCCTTATTACAATTAGTTACGGATTAATTTTCAACTCTGTACAAGCAAATACAGTTACATTAGCATTTAAAAACGCTTTTGGTATTGAGCGTTACGTTGTTGGGATTGTATTAGCTGCATTAGTTGCGGTTATTATTTTTGGTGGCGTGAAAAGTATCGCGCGTATGTCTGAGATGATCGTTCCGCCAATGGCACTTATTTATATTGCAGTAGCAATTTTCGTTGTTATTAAAAATTATTATTTAATACCGGATATGTTTACAGAAATTTTTAAAGGAGCATTTGGTTTAGATTCAGCTGTAGGTGGCGGTATTGGTGCTGCGATGAAGTATGGTATTCAGCGCGGATTATTTGCGAATGAAGCAGGTATGGGTAGTGCGCCGAATGCGGCAGCAACAGCGGATGTAACACATCCAGCGAAACAAGGATTTATTCAAACAATTGGAGTATTAGTAGATACATTTTTAGTATGTACATCAACAGCATTTATCGTACTATGTTCTGGTGCATATAAAGCAACAAATTTAGAAGGTATTGAATTAACGCAAGTTGCGTTAAGTTCACAAATTGGTTCGTGGGCAAGTAGCTTCTTGGCGATTATTATTTTCTTATTCGCTTTCAGTTCACTTCTAGGAAACTACTATTATGGTGAAACGAACATTGAATTCATTAAACAAAGTAAAACTTGGTTAACGATTTACCGTATTGCTGTAGTGGGAATGGTATTATTCGGTTCTGTTGCCACACTTCAAGTTGTATGGAATATGGCGGATTTATTTATGGGACTAATGGTAATCACAAACTTAATCGCGATTACACTTCTTGGCCGATTTGCATATGCTGCTTTGGCAGACTATGTAAGGCAAAAGAAACAAGGAAAAGATCCAGTCTTCAGTGCAGATTCTATTCCTGGTTTAACGAATACAGAGTGTTGGGATAAGCCAACGGTAACGGATAAAGAAAAAGCAGTGTAATGAAAAGGCGAGCGTCGAGATAAAATCGATGCTCGTCTTTTTTGTTGTAGTAAATGATAAAAAGAGTGAGAGGGAATTATTAATATAATTTTGTTTGTTCATTATTCTCGTTATTTGTAGAGAACGCACTGTCTTAAAAGTATGAACGGTCAAATGTGATGAGTGATTGAGTATTGGATAAATGCACGTACTGGTTATATTTTTACGTGAAAAAACACATATGTTAATGAGTCTAACGTGTCCATGTCATAAAACCTAACATAAAGTTCTTGATTACTAAAAGTTTTTAGAATATAATTTTCTTATTGTTAGGAAGAGGGGGCAATGCAAATATGGATTTTTTAGCTAAGGTAATTGGGGATGTAAATAATGTCCTTTGGTCATATGTCATTATTGCGATGTTAATTGGGTTAGGACTTTACTTTTCATTTCGTGTGAAATTTGTCCAAGTTCGTTACTTCGGTGAAATGATTCGTTTGCTTGGGGATGGGGCAAGTTCGAAAACGAGGAAAGAACAAAAAGAGAAGAGTGGTGTATCGTCGTTCCAGGCTTTTTGTATGAGTACAGCTTCTCGTGTAGGTACTGGTAACTTAGCTGGTGTAGCTATCGCAATCTCAGCAGGTGGACCAGGAGCAGTATTTTGGATGTGGTTAATTGCGGTAATTGGGGGTGCTTCTGCATTTGTAGAGAGCACATTAGCGCAAATTTATAAAGTAAAAGATGGGAATGCATTCCGTGGTGGTCCAGCTTATTATATGGAAAAGGGTTTAAAGAAACGCTGGCTAGGAGTTGTCTTCTCTGTTCTAATAACAGTTAGTTTCGGATTAATTTTCAACGCCGTGCAGTCAAACACAGTAGCAGCGGCTTTTGATGGAGCATTTAACACAGATGGTAAGTTTGTAGGTCTGTTTATGGCTGGTTTACTTGCAATCATTATCTTCGGCGGAGTAAAACGTATTGCACGTGCGGTTGAAATGATTGTTCCAGTAATGGCAATTATATATGTAGCAGTGGCATTATTCGTTGTTGTAACAAACATTACGGCAATTCCGTATGTATTTAAAGAAATTTTCTTACATGCTTTCGGAATTAAAGAAGTAGTAGGTGGGGGATTAGGAGCTGCGATTTTACTAGGGGTAAAACGTGGATTATTCTCAAATGAAGCAGGTATGGGTAGTGCGCCGAACGCAGCTGCGACTGCAAACGTAACGCACCCAGTTAAACAAGGTTTCATTCAAACTTTAGGGGTATTTACAGATACATTATTAATTTGTAGTTGTACAGCATTTATCATTTTATTATCAGATGTGCCTGGAGCGGCTGATTTAAACGGAATTCAATTAACGCAACAAGCATTAAGTCAACATATCGGACCGTGGGCTTCTATATTTGTAGCAGTTGCAATCTTCTTGTTTGCATTTAGTTCATTAGTAGGTAACTACTACTATGGTGAAACGAATATTGAATTCTTAAATGGAAGTAAAGTGTTATTAAATGCATACCGCATTGCTGTACTTGGTATGGTTGTTTTAGGATCTGTAGCAACAATTCAAATCGTTTGGGATTTAGCAGATTTATTTATGGGGATTATGGCTGTTATTAACTTAGTGGCGATCGTATTCCTTTCTAAGTACGCTTTTGCAGCGTTATCAGATTATATTAAGCAAAAGAAACAAGGAAAAGATCCAGTGTTCTATGCGGAGTCTATTCCAGGTTTGAGCAATACAGAGTGCTGGGATAAGCCAACAGTAGCTGATAAAGAAAAAGCAGTATAATGAGGTGAGCATCAAGTGAAACTTGATGCTCATTTTTTTGTTTTATCCCGCTATTTGTGAACAGTAAAACTTTCGATTGATGTGGGCTGATAATCAGTGGAGATGATACTGATTAAAGTTTCGCTATATAATGTAAAAGACGAACATTCATGAACGTTTTATAATAAAATGTAATTTTTTCAAGAAAAGTGCGGATATGAGTTGTAATTTATGTTAGAATGAAAAATGCCTTTGAAACAAGAGGTTTTATGATCTTTCCTATCCGTTTGAAGGTTTTAGAGGAGAAATGGAAAGTTCGGATTATTTCTTATTTTGAATGGTCAGACGTTCAACGTTAATGAAGAGTTAAATGGAGGATTTTATTAATGAAATTTGTTATGTTTCTTGTAGGATTGCTCGTTGTATTCGTACTCGGTTTTCTTATAAGTGCCGATCGAAAGAAGATTAAGTATAAACCAATCGCAATTATGCTTGTTATTCAGCTAGCGTTAAGTTATTTCTTATTAAATACGCAAGTTGGTTATATTTTAGTAAAAGGAATTTCAGATGGATTTGGCGCGCTTCTTGGATATGCGGAAGCTGGAATCGTTTTCGTATTTGGCGGTCTTGTTAATAAAGGAGAGGTTTCATTCTTCTTAACAGCGTTATTACCAATCGTATTCTTTGCCGTTTTAATCGGAATTCTGCAACACTTTAAAATTTTACCGATATTTATTCGTGCTATTGGTACTGCGCTAAGTAAAGTAAATGGTCTAGGAAAACTAGAATCATATAACGCAGTAGCAGCTGCCATTGTTGGGCAAGCGGAAGTATTTATTACAGTAAAAGATCAATTAAGTAAAATCCCAAAACATCGTTTATATACATTATGTGCATCTTCCATGTCGACAGTATCAATGTCAATCGTAGGTTCTTATATGAAAATGATCGAACCGAAATATGTAGTAACAGCACTTGTATTAAATTTATTTAGTGGTTTCATTATTATTCATATTATTAACCCGTACGATATTACAGAAGAAGAAGATACACTGAAATTAGAAAATAAGAAAAAACAGTCATTCTTTGAAATGCTAAGTGAATATATTATGCTTGGTTTCACGATTGCAATCACAGTAGCGGCAATGTTACTTGGTTTCGTAGCATTAATTACAGCAATTAATAGCTTGTTTGATTCCATGTTCGGTATTACATTCCAAGCTATTTTAGGATACATTTTCTCACCATTAGCATTTGTAATGGGGATCCCGCAAGCAGAGATGGTAACAGCGGGACAAATTATGGCAACAAAATTAGTATCAAACGAATTTGTTGCGATGCTGGATCTTGGAAAAGTAGCTGGTGATTTATCAGCTCGTACAGTTGGTATTCTTTCTGTATTCCTTGTATCATTTGCGAACTTCTCATCAATCGGAATTATCGCAGGTGCAACGAAAGGTATCGATGAAAACCAATCAAATGTTGTATCATCATTCGGTCTACGTCTTGTGTACGGTGCGACATTAGTAAGTATTCTATCAGCGATTATCGTTGGTGTTATGTTATAAACAAAGATGGCCCTAGCTCATAGCTAGGGCTATTTTTTTATGGTAAATTTGCATGAAAAAGCCAATTAGTTAGGAATATATTAACATATAAAAATCTTTTAAAATTTATATTGCATTTCGACTAGATAACGCTTACAATTTGATTTGTAGGTGGTATCAATTTCAGACTTTCAAGTATGGTAGGAGAGAAGAGGCTACCTTTTATAAATTGCAATTTATGTAAACGCTTACTGATTTTAGATAAAAGTTGAATAGTATTTAGGGGTTTTAAATTTTTTTAACACAAATGGTCAGACGTCATTCGTTATACGTTATACGACCGATAACTCGTGGGAGAAGTGGAGGATTCACATATGAAGATCGTAATGTTTCTAGTCGGTTTACTTGTAGTATTTGTACTAGGGTTCCTTATCAGTTCAGATCGTAAGAAAATTAAATATAAACCAATTGCACTTATGCTTGTCATCCAATTGGTACTTGCGTATTTCTTACTAAATACAAAGGTCGGATTTGTATTAGTAAAAGGGATTGCAGATGGGTTTGGCGCTATTTTAAAATTTGCGGAAGCAGGGGTTAATTTCGTATTTGGTGGTTTAGCAAATGATGGACAAGCACCATTCTTCTTAACAGTATTATTACCAATTATTTTCTTAGCAGTATTAATCGGGATCTTACAACATATTAAAGTTTTACCGATTATCATCCGTGCAGTCGGTTTCGTATTAAGTAAAATTAACGGCTTAGGAAAACTAGAATCATATAATGCAGTAGCAGCTGCAATTGTTGGTCAAGGTGAAGTATTCATTACAGTAAAAGATCAACTAAGCAAATTACCGAAAAATCGTTTATACACACTTTGTGCATCTTCAATGTCAACAGTATCGATGTCAATCGTCGGTTCTTACATGAAAATGATTGATCCAAAATATGTAGTAACAGCACTTGTATTAAACTTATTCAGTGGATTCATTATCGTTCATATTATTAATCCATATGAAGTGAAAGAAGAAGACGATATTTTAGAATTACAAGAAGATAAAAAACAAACATTCTTTGAAATGTTAGGCGAATATATTATGCTTGGTTTCTCTATCGCTGTAACAGTAGCGGCGATGTTAATCGGTTTCGTAGCATTAATTACAGCAATTAACGGTGTATTCGATTCAATTTTCGGAATCACATTCCAAAGCATTTTAGGATATGTCTTCTCACCATTAGCATTCGTAATGGGTATTCCAACATCAGAGATGCTAACGGCAGGACAAATTATGGCAACGAAATTAGTAACGAACGAATTCGTTGCAATGCTTGACCTTGGTAAAGTAGCTGGAGATTTATCAGCTCGTACAGTAGGCATTTTATCTATCTTCCTTGTATCATTTGCGAACTTCTCATCAATCGGAATTATCGCAGGTGCAACGAAGAGTATCGATGGCAAACAAGCAAACGTTGTATCTTCATTCGGATTAAAACTTGTATACGGTGCAACGTTAGTAAGTATATTATCAGCGATTATCGTTGGGGTTATGCTTTAATAAAAACAAACGAAGTCGTTTATCTCTCGCCTAGAGGGATGAACGACTTTTTTATTTTGGTATGATAAATAATATAGAGAGGGGGATTAAGTTGAAAGAACGGATAGTTTAAGGGAGTTTGATGAGATTATGGAGAACATTAATCAATTAACTGGTGAAGATGCTAGAACCGTTTTGAAATTCATAGATGGGTATTTGAGCATAGTAGAAGAAGGGGATGGGACTTTTACTCATAGTGATTTTGTTGAAAAGGTTTCAGCGCTTTATAAGAAGGATGTGGCTAAGGTTATTAAGCTTAGAGAAGAAATAAAAAAATCACCTTAATACATTCATTAAGGTGATTGAAATACTATTCAGCAGGAGGCGTAAATGTACGTTTCTCTAATTCAGCATCTAGCATAAATAGTGCGTTTGAATCGCTTGTAATACGTTTTAATTTTTGGATGATGCTATCGAATGAAGCTTCTTCTTCTACTTGCTCATCGACGAACCATTTTAAGAAGGTAATTGTTGCGTGCTCACGCTCATCCCAAGCGATATCAGATAAGTTGTAAATACGCTTCGTTACTTCACGCTCGTGCTCAAGTGCCACTTCAAAAGCATTCAGTACAGATTCATATTCGTTATTCGGATTATCAAATCCAGTAACAATAGCGCGCTCACCGCGGTCGTTAATGTAGTTATAAAGCTTCATTGCGTGGAAACGTTCTTCCTCAGCTTGTACAAGGAAAAAGTTAGCGAATCCATCATAGCTCTCAGATGTACAGTAAGCAGCCATTGCCATATAAGCGTGGGCAGAGTAAAATTCAAAGTTCATTTGATCGTTTAATGCGTCGTGCAATTTTTTAGATAACATAAAATCCCCCTTAGTATTGTGACAAGAATATTATACCATAATTGATAATATTCTCATTTTGATGTCTCGAACCTTTTCGAAAGCTTTGTGACGTGAGCCTCCATAATGTCTTGTAAATCTAAATCATATTTTTTTGAAAGAATAATAAGGTTGGATAGTACATCACCAAGTTCTTCTTTTAGTTCCTGTTTTAGCTCTTCTTCTGTTTTCACTTTTTCGTCAGGACGATCACGACCAATTTCAATGGCGCGAACAACGCGTGAAACTTCTCCAACTTCCTCTGTTAAGAAATTTAAGCGAATAAAGGAATTATACTGTGACCAGCTTCGTTTTTCGTAAAATTCCTCCACCCATCTTTGAAATGCGACGATATCCATTTCTTCCTCATCCCTTCAATATGTTGTACAATGTTCATTGTATCATAACAATATATAGTTTCGGGGTGTAGGAATGAGAAAGATTTGTGTGTTTGCAGGTTCCAACTTAGGGGAGAGACCAGAATTTAAAGAGCAGGCAATAGCGTTAGGGAAAATGTTTGTTGAGAACGATTATGAGCTTGTATACGGTGGTTCTTGCGTTGGATTAATGGGAGAAGTGGCAAATGAAGTTCTTCGCTTAGGCGGACGTGTAACAGGTGTTATGCCACGCGGTCTATTCCGAGGAGAAATTGTTCATACAGGGCTAACAGAATTAATTGAAGTAGAAACGATGCACGAGCGCAAAGCGAAAATGGCAGAGCTTGCGGATGCTTTTATTGCATTACCAGGCGGATACGGAACGTTTGAAGAGCTATTTGAAGTAGTATGTTGGTCACAAATTGGTATACATAATAAGCCGGTTGGTTTATTGAACATAAAAGGCTTTTATGGGCCAATTTTGCAAATGGTTGAACGTGCAGCAGAAGAAGGATTTATGAATCCATCAAATAAAGAGTTGATCGTTTCAGCTGAGACGGCAGATAAACTAATTCATGCAATCCAAAATTATGAGCGTCCTGTTTTAGGAACGAAGTGGAAGCAGCTATCATAATACAATTTTATAGATGTTTTTGGAAACACATGTCATTTTATCTTGAAAAGGCATGTGTTTTTAATTCGGTTAAATATGTTAATGTTAAGATGTAATGTTTTTGGAAAAGGAGAAATAGATGGAGGAGTTTGTGTATTTACGTCCTGTTTTTAAAAATATTTTAGCAGCATCTATTCTTGTTATGCTAATTGTTTCAACACAGAAGAAAGAGCTAATTAATGAATTTTCGCTTTGGCTTATTTCGATATTGTGTATCGGTGTGGCCGCGATAACGTTGTTTATGTCTGGGTTTATCGTTGATGAGTATAGTCTAGCTGGTGATGTACAGAGTTTTAGCATGTTTATTGCAATTGGTTGTATTAGCGGTTTGAATTTTATTATTTATTATAGACGGCAATAAAAAGAAGGCATTCCATATTACTTCGGAATGCCTTTATCATTTTGATTTTTATATAGATTTTTGGAAACACATGTCTTTTTTATCGTAAAAAGGTATGTGTTTTTAATCTGGTTAAATATATTGATAGTGAGATGTGAAATCGTTGGAAGAGTGGAAGTATAGATGGAGGTATGTTTTGCTGACTAAAAAAAGAACATCTGAATAAAAGGTAAGTAAGGAATTATTGAGTGACATAGAACTGTTCCGTTAAAGGGGCAGATTGTGGAAGATAGGGAATGTTTTTTATGAAGTTAATAGAGGTTTTTTTAATCGAAATCAGAATAAATTTTATAGATGTAATCCTTTATGAATTTTTAATCAGCTATGTATCATAATCTAATCATTAAAATGAAAATTGGAGGAGAAATGAGCATGGGTCGTGCTGTATTAAAAATGTATAACTACCACTTATGGGCAAATGAAGTTATTTTAAATCGCTTAAAAGAACTACCGCAAGACATTTTCCATAAGGAAGTTAATAGTGGTTTTTCTTCGGTGGCAAAAGTAATGTCTCACATATACCTTACAGATTTAGCCTGGCTCGAGATTATTTCTGGTAAAAGCATGAGTGATGCAATGGTACACACAGATCAATTGAAAGAACAGCTGGAAACAAAAAATATTGAGGAAATGGAAACTAGTTTTTATGAATTATCTAAAAGATATAAAGAACTTTTAAGTAGTCAACAAGATTATGAAAAAGTGTTTGAGGTTGATAATCCATATGCTGGGTACCTGGATACGACGGTTTCTGAAACAATACTACACGTCGTCACCCACGGAGCATATCACCGTGGGAATATAGCCACAATGTTGCGGCAAATGGGTCATACCTCTGTTATGCAGGATTTTGGACTATTTCTATATTCAAAATGAATTTTTTTTATTTACCATAGAGTATGAATTTATATGATGTTTTTTGTGGACGGCTTTTATTAGTGATTTAAGCTTAATTGTGTATTATACAAAAAAGGCATTCCATATTACTTCGGAATGCCTTTATCACTTTTATTATTTTGTTTCTTATACAGGTACCAGCCACCCCAGCCGCCACCAATTGCTACAACAACGAGGAAAGCATAGTCTTTCACCTCGACACGTATATTGAAAATATTAGCTATAAGTAAGACAATCCCAACTGTTATTAACGCAAAAAATGCTCTAATTAAGTAGTCTTTCAACTGAACCACTCCCGCCATTTAAGTAGTAAATGATGAATATGGAAAAGCTTTTTTGGATCTATTTTACTAAAGGGTGTTACCTATATTTTAACATAAAAGAGATTGTAATATATTGATAAAAGTAGAGGAGAGGGGTGCTACTATTGTCGTGATTTGTCGGTAATTCGATATATTTGGAAAATCGCTCATATAAATTTCATGTACTGATATGTGCGACCACTCCATAGAAAAAAAGCGACTCTGAACGAGCCGCTTCCGCTTTTAGGTGATATCCAGCTCCGGTGACTAGAACAGTCGGTCATTTCGCGCCTTCCTGTGAGGCAAAAAGCGCCTCTTCGTCAGGAGCTCCAATGCCCTCTTGTTCTGAGCAAGTCACCTCCGCTTTAAAGTATTATCCAGCTCCAGCGGCTAGAATCTCCGGTCATTTCGCTCTCTCGCTCGAAGCAAAAAGCGCTTCAAGGTCGAGAGCTCCAATGCCCTGCGATTCTGAGCAAGCCGCTTCCGCTTTTAGTTCTATTATTGATTCAAGAACGCACGTAGCATCCAAGCGTGTTTTTCTAGTTCTGTGTAGATGCCTAGTAGTAGGTCAGATGTCATTTCGTCATCAGAGTTTTGAGCGATTTCCATGCCTTTTTTCAGTTCGACTAGCATCATTTCGTAGTCTTTCATGATTGCTTCAACCATTCCTTCTGCAGTTTCGCCGTATGCTGCTTCTTGAATAGAAGATAGTTCTAAGTATTCTTTCATTGTTGCTACTGGTTTGCCACCAATTGCTAAAATGCGTTCTGCAATTTCGTCGATGTGAGTAGCTGATTCTGTGTAAAGTTCTTCGAATTTCTCGTGTAATGTGAAGAATTGAGGCCCTTTTACGTACCAATGGAAGTTGTGTAATTTTGTGAATAAAACGCTCCAGTCTGCTACTTGTTTGTTTAATACTTCGATTACTTGTTTGTTCATTATGATCAATCTCCTTTTGAATTGTTATGTTATATCAATTACTAATTTATAATTATTATAATCTAGTAATTGATATAAATCAACCCTTTTGCTGGAATTAATTTGAACAAATTATGAACTGTTATAAATAAAAATCCCTATTACTGTGGAGTAATAGGGATTTTGTTTGATATATAGCTCTTGTTCTAAAAGAGCCGCTTTGGCTTTTAGATGTTATCCAGCTCTGGTGACCGATTGTTCTGAGCAAGTCACCTCCGCTTTTAATTGTTATACAGCCTTTTGCTTCTCTTCTACATCCTGTCCATCCCAGCACTCTGTATTTTGTAAGCCAGGGATAGAACTTGCAACGAAGACAGGATCTTTTCCTTGTTTCTTTTGTTTAATATAGTCTACTAATGCTGCGTAGGCGAACTTGCTAAGGAATGAGATGGCAATTAAGTTTGTGAATACCATTAGTCCCATAAAGAAATCAGCTAAACTCCAAACTGTTTGAAGGGCAGCGATAGATCCGAAGAACACCATTCCGACAACTGCAACACGATAAATCAGTAACCATGTTTTGCTTTCTTTAATGAATGCGATGTTTGTTTCACCATAATAGTAGTTTCCTAGTAAAGAACTGAAAGCGAATAGGAAAATAATAATCGCTAAGAAAGTGCTTGCCCACGGTCCAATTTGTGAACTTAATGCTTGTTGTGTTAATTCAATACCTTCTAAATTCGATCCTTTGTAAAGTCCAGAACATAATACGATAAACGCTGTTGATGTACATACTAAGAATGTATCTACGAAAACACCTAATGCTTGAACAAGTCCTTGTTTTACAGGGTGAGATACATCTGATGTTGCTGCTGCGTTAGGAGAGCTACCCATACCTGCTTCTGTCGCGAATAAACCGCGCTGAATTCCGAATTTGATTGCTGCTCCAATACCACCAGCGATAGCTTGGTCTAAACCGAATGCGCTGTTAAATATTTCTGTAAAAATGCTTGGTAACATATTGAAGTTGTTAATTACGACAAAAATAGCCACACCGATATAAATGATTGCCATTGGAGGGACAATCATTTCTGTAATACGTGAAATGCTCTTGATACCACCAAAAATAATAACTGCAACTAATAAAGCTAATAGAGCTCCTACGATCGTTCGCTCTAGTCCAAAAGCATTTTCAAACGCTATTGTTACTGTATTTGCTTGTACAGAATTGAAAATTAATCCGTATGCAACTGTAATAAGAAGTGAAAACCAAACACCCATCCAGCGTTTGTTTAATCCTTTTTCCATGTAATATGCTGGCCCACCACGGAACCTACTTCCATCTTTTACTTTATAAATTTGCGCGAGCGTACATTCTACGAAACTAGTAGCTGCTCCAAGGATAGCGATAAACCACATCCAAAATATTGCGCCGGGTCCACCCATTGAAATGGCTAATGCTACACCAGCTAAGTTTCCGATACCGATACGTGCTGCTGCACTTAAGCAAAATGCTTGGAATGGAGAGATGCTATCTTTCTTTTTTTCTTTTCGATTAAACCCTTTACTAATTAAACTGACCATCTCACCGAAATGAGTAATTTGGACGAATTTTAATTTGAAAGAGAAATAAAGACCGAAGCCGATTAACATTGCAATAAGAATATATGACCATAAAATATTATTCGTTACCTCAAGGAATCTGCTAAAGATATCAACCATATAATACACTTCCTTTTTTCCGTAATAAGAAAATTATATGCAAAAAATATACGAGAATCAATTTTTCTAAAAAATCATGTTACATAAACGTATTTTATGTTATGATTATGTTACATCATAATATTTTTAGAATTATTTACATTTTAAAAAACTAAATGTAAAACGAGAAAGAGGGGATAATTTGAAAGAAGAATCTTTATTGAATATAAGCCTTAAGAGTTTGAAAATGAGAAGTAATATATTTTTTATCATTACATCTGTAAGTATCTTTTTAGGAGCCACTTATTATTACAATAAAAGATTTCCAAGTCATAGGTATCCTGAATGGTTAGAATTTCTAAAATTGATTGGATGAACAAAAGACAGAAAAACAGAAAATTAAAATAAAGAAGTTATGGAGGAGCTAAATATGAATATTAGAGAAAGTGAACTTCCGGGTATTGGTTATAAATTTCAAATCGTTACGAAAGGTAACGAAAAGATGGTGATTGTCATTCATGATGATGGGCGTAGAGAAATGTATCATTTTAATTCAGATCATGAAGAAAGTATCTCAAGTATTTCATTACGTGACTCAGAGGCACGACAAATTGCAGCAATATTAGGTGGAATGGTATACAAACCTAGAGCATTAGAAAATGTTGAAATGGTCTTTGAAGGTTTAGCAATTGAGTGGTTTAAAGTGGAGAATGCAGCTCCGGCAATCGGAAAAACAATTGGCGACCTTGAAATAAGAAAAACATATAGCGTAACGATTATTGCAGTTATGAAAAAGAATATGAAAAAGCTATTCAATCCAGGACCAGAAACGGTAATTGAAGAAGGCGATATGCTTGTAGTTTCAGGTGAGAGAGAAGAAATTAAAAAAATTATTAATGAGTTACTTTCGAATAGGGGGACTGACTAGATGGATACGTTAATTTTTGAAGTTGGTACAGCTTTAGTTTTAGTAGCAATTGCGGCGGTAATTGCTGGAAAGTTTAAATTCTCAGTAATTCCTTTTCTAATTGTTCTTGGAATGTTAGTAGGACCGCATGCACCGACAATAGGTGTTATCGATCTCAAATTTATTGAAAGTGCGAGTGTCATTTCCTTCCTTGGACGGATTGGCGTTCTGTTCCTTCTATTCTACCTAGGACTAGAGTTTTCGATGAAAAAACTAATTAAATCTGGACGTTCCATTGCGATTGGCGGAACAATCTATATTTTAATTAACTTTTCACTTGGATTATTATACGGATTTATAATGGGATTCCCTTTACTAGAAATCTTAATTATTGCGGGTATTATTACGATTTCTTCTAGTGCTATCGTTGCTAAAGTGTTAGTGGATTTAAGAAGAACTGGTAATAATGAAACCGAATTAATTTTAGGAATTATTATGTTTGAAGATATATTCCTTGCTGTATATTTATCAGTCGTATCTGGTTTAGTTCTAGGAGATCATGCTTCCTTCCTAGGTGCTCTTACTTCAATTGGGATTGCTTTAGGATACATGCTTCTATTCTTTATTGTAGCTAGAAAGGCGACACCTTTATTAAATAAATTGCTCAATATTAGTTCAGATGAAATTTTCATTATTGTAGTATTTGCTTCGTTATTCTTTATTGCAGGTTTCTCAGAAACAATTCACGTTGCCGAAGCAATTGGAGCACTTCTTTTAGGATTAGTTTTCTCTGAGACAGAGCATAGTGACAGAATTGAACATCTTGTTGTTCCATTTAGGGACTTTTTCGGAGCTATTTTCTTCTTCAGTTTCGGATTAAGCATTGATCCGTTTTCATTAGGCGGAGCGATATGGTTAACGTTAGGTGCTGTCCTTCTTACAATCATCGGAAACTTTGTTGCAGGAATGATTGCAGGGCGACAAGCTGGATTATCTCATAAAGCGTCAACAAATATTGGATTAACAATCGTTTCAAGAGGAGAATTCTCCATCATTATGGCCAATATCGGCATCGCCGGTGGTTTAATGTCAGTCTTGAAACCATTCTCGGCACTATACGTGCTTATACTATCCATCTTAGGTCCACTTCTGACGAAAGAGTCAAAGAATGTATATAAATTTTTAAATAAGATCTTTAAGTGGGATACGAAGACTAACTAAATGAAACAATGATTGTAAAAAAGAATCTATGCTGACATAGATTCTTTTTTTGTTGTCATTTTTCGAAAGGGGAAAGAGTAGGTTTAATATTTTACATATTGTGGCATACATATAGGAAAAGGAAGTTTGGAAAGGGGATTATAGAGAAATGGAACTCCAGTTTCAAAATGTATATCAACAAGTTGAGAATTGGTATGTGTTGGATTCGGAGCTTCCTTGGGATGTCAAAAGGCTTAGAGATGATTTGTTTTCACTGATTGAAGTATGTAAAACACCAGTTGTTTTTTGTGATACGTGTGATGCGAATCATGTACTTCTATCATTAGGAGAAGAAGAAGAGGAATTCTTATTCCCAGTAGGTGGTTTTTATCATAAAGAAAAACAATTAATTTTTGTTTGTATGTGGGAAGAGTATGAGCAGGTGCTCAAAACACTACTGCATGAGTTTCGTCATGTGATGCAGCATAAGAGAGAAGTATTGTATGTTGGAAGCGAATTGTACGAAGATAGATGGATTGAGAAAGATGCGAGAAAGTTCGCGGAGAGGAAGTTAGATGAATATAAAAATAGAAAGTTAATGTAAAGCATAGTGGAGAAATGGCACTGTGCTTTCTTTGTTGATTACTAAAAGTAAGTAATTGACTTTTATAAAGTTTAGTTCTAAACTAATGGTATGAAATGAGCGAGGTGATAGAATGAAGACAGAAGATAGACTCGGATTACTATTATGGTTTCGTTTATCACGTTTTTATAACAAAAGTATTCGTGAGACGAATCAGCATTTGAAAGAATGGAATGTATCTGCCGCTCAGTTTGATGTGCTAGCTCAAGTTGGAGGACATAATCGTCTAACGCAGCAAGAGCTCGGAAATAAACTATTTGTTACGAAGGGAAATATCACGCAGCTATTAAATAAAATGGAGCAGCTGGAGTGGATTCATCGTGAACAAGAAGGTACTACAAAATATATTTCGTTAACAGAAAAGGGAAAAGCTTTATATGAAGAAATCGTCCCGCCTCAAGAAACGTTCCAAGCGGAGCAGTTTCAAAATTTAAATGTAGAAGAACAACATCAATTATTACAATTACTAAAAAAATTACAGTGAGAAAAATTTTAAAAATAAATCTTGAATTCGAGATAATATGAGGTGAAGGATATGTTTAGAAAAGTTGATCATAAAAATATGGGAAGAGCAAATCACGGCTGGTTAAATACACATTTTCATTTTTCCTTTGCGAATTACTATAACCCGAATAACATGAACTTTGGAGCATTGCGTGTAATTAATGATGACCTAGTAGCGGCACAAACTGGTTTTGATATGCATCCTCACCGCGATATGGAAATCATTTCGTATGTTGTAGATGGTGCTTTAACACATGAGGATAGCATGGGGAACCGCGGAACAATTGAGCGAGGACATGTTCAATATATGAGTGCTGGCACAGGTGTATTTCATAGCGAGCATAATTTAGGAAATGAAACACTACGTTTATTACAAATTTGGATTTTACCAGATCGTGCGGATCATAAACCAAACTATGGTGAGTTTACATTTGATTGGAGCAAGCGTGAAAATGAATGGTTCCATATGGTATCTCCAGTAGAAGGAGAGGCACCAATTCAAATTCACCAAGATGCGAATTTATATTCTTTATCGTTAGATGCTGGAAAAGAAATTCATTTTCCTGTGAAAGAAGGTCGTCAATTGTACCTTATACAAATTGAAGGAAGTAGTGTAATCAATGGTGAAAAGTTTGTTATGCGTGATGCAGCAGAAGCGGTAGAAGAAGATATTCATATTGAAGCGAAAGAGAAATCACACTATTTAGCAATCGAATTGAAAAGACAATAGAACGTTTATGGAAAAGAGGACATGGAATGGATGTCCTCTTTTTTTGAGTGGAATTGTCAGAAAAAATTTTCTCAATATTTAGAAAAAGGTATTAGCCTGGAAAATAAGAATTGTATAAAAGTGTCAAAAATCTTTATGGGAATGGGGAATGTTATAGTGAAAAAGCAAGTCATTTCATCAGCATTAGCGTTAACTGTTATAGCCGGGGGATTTGGAACATTTGGAGCAACGACAACGAAAGCGGAAGAACAAAAAATTCAATATCATCAAGAATTTAAAACACCTGCATACATAGGTGAAGAATGGAAAGCACCGGAAGGACTAGATAAAAAAGAGACGGTCTTTCAATATTTAGAGAGTAAGAAAGATATGTTTAAATTAGCAGGAAATATTGACAAACATTTCAATGTCGTTGGGGAGGAAAAAGATGCTGAATCTGGTACGACACATGTGAAGTTAGTTGAAAAGCATAATAATATTCCTGTGTATGGTTCAGATCAAACTGTTACACTAGATAAAGAAAATAATGTAAAAGCATTCTTCGGACAAGTTATTCCGAATTTAGAGGATAAAAATATTCCTGCGTTTGCAAATATTAGTGCAGAGCAAGCTGAAACGATTGCAAAGGCAGATATTGAAAAAGAAGTTGGTAAAGTAAAGAATTATGACGGTGTGAAAAAAGATTTATTTGTGTATGAAAAAGATGGGAAGTACTATCTTGCATACTTAGTTAAAGCATCGATTTCAAAACCAGCTCCAGGATACTGGCATTATTTTGTTGATGCAACGAATGGAAATGTGATTGAGAAATATAACGCTGTAGATCACATTACAGGATTTGGTTACGGAGTATTAGGCGATAGACAATCATTTGAAATTGCTCAAGATGAGAAAACAGGAGCGTTCAACTTGTTTGATGGTAAACGAGGACAAGGTGTTCATACATTTGATGCAGAAAATATGGATGAAAACTTGTTTAACTTATTCTCACAATGGCTTGGATACACAGGAGAAGAAGTTGAGAGTAAATCTAAGTTCTTCGAAGATAAAGCAGCAGTTGATGCGCATGTAAATGCAGGAAAAGTATACGATTACTACAAAAAGACATTTAATCGTAACTCTTTCGATGATAAAGGTGCGAAGCTTATTTCTACTGTTCACGTCGGAGAAAGCTGGAATAACGCAGCTTGGAACGGTGTACAAATGATGTATGGTGATGGAGACGGTACGACGTTTATTCCATTATCTGCTGGACTAGATGTTATCGGTCATGAATTAACGCATGCTGTAACTGAACATACAGCAAACCTTGTTTATAAAAATGAGTCAGGTGCGTTAAATGAATCGTTATCTGATATTATGGGTGTCATGGTTGAGAAGAAGAGCTGGGATTTAGGTGCTGACATTTATACACCTGGAAAACCTGGTGATGCACTTCGTTCTCTGAAAGATCCAGCATCTATTCCAAATCCATTAAAACCAGGTGAAGGTTACCCAGATCATTACAATAAACGCTACACTGGAACAGCTGATAATGGCGGCGTTCATATTAACAGTAGTATTAACAATAAAGCTGCATATTTAGTATCTGATGGTGGAGAGCATTACGGTGTGAAAGTAACTGGAGTAGGCCGTGAAGCGACAGAAAAAATTTATTACCGTGCTCTTACGAAATATTTAACTGCAAACTCTGACTTTAAGATGATGCGTCAAGCTGCTCTTCAGTCAGCTGAAGATTTATATGGTAAAAACTCTAAAGCTGTACAAGCTGTAACGAAAGCTTATGATGCAGTAGGCGTAAAATAATAAGAGAAAAAGACCTGACTAGGATGTCAGGTCTTTTTTTATCCCGCTTTAATGGGCAGTAAGACCCCCACCTCAAAATTCAGCGAAAGCAAAGAAGTTAGGTGGGGGATCAACTGCCCATAAAAGTCCGATTGGTTCAACTAATAATCAGTGGGGATGAAGACCTCCCACTGATTAAAGTTTCACCTTATTTAGTCGCGAATACCTAATGCGATTTTCGCCATACGTGACATGCGTTCTTTAGACCAGGGCGGATTCCAAACGACATTTACTTCTATTTCATTGACTTCAGGTACGTTCGTTGATAATACTTTTTTTACGTCTGATACAATTTGCCCAGCCATTGGACAACCGATAGAAGTCATCGTCATCGTAATGACAGCATTATTATTTTCATCTGCTGTAACGTCATAAACTAATCCAAGATTAACAATATCAACACCTAGTTCAGGATCAATAACAGCTTCTAAGTTTGCATATAACTTTTCTTCAAATGCTTGTTGTGACATGTGTAGCACCCCCTACATATTAATGATATCGGTTCTCATTATAACGGATATATATATATAATGCAGGGAATGAGCTCAAAAAAATATTCCTCTTGAAAGAGGAATATTTTTTTGAAAGCTATTCAGTTTTGAAATGAGATACGAGTTGATCTAATTCTTCAACTGTTTGTTTCATTTGTTTAGCAGTTTGTGTCATCTCATTCATTGTAATGACTTTTTGCTCAGCAGATTGTGCTGTTGCCGCTGTTTCACTAGACACCTCAGTCGAAATAGAAGCGATGTTATTCAGTGAAGCGTTCATTTCTTCAGCGCTTGCAGCCATTTCCTCAGCGGTTGCTGAGATGTCTTGCATTTGAGTAGATACTTTATTTACTTGTTCCACAATCGTTGTGAAAGAGTTGCCAGCTTCACGAATGACATGAATGCCTTCAAATGCTTCCGAACGGCCTTGGGACATCATAGAGCTCGCAGTTTCAGTGTCTTGTTGAATTTGATGTAGTAGTTGGTTAATATCTGTTGCCGCTGTTTTAGATTGTTCCGCAAGTTTTCGAACTTCGTCAGCTACGACAGCGAAACCTTTTCCTTGTTCGCCAGCACGAGCCGCTTCGATAGATGCATTTAAAGCAAGTAAGTTTGTTTGTTCTGCGATATTAGAAATAGATTGTACAGCAGTATCAATATATTTCGTATGGGTGATTAGACGTTCGACCACTTCTGACGTAGCATTTACCGCGTCGTGTATCGTTGTCATTTGGGAAACGGATTTTTGAATAACCGAACTTCCATCATTAGCTTGTTCAGATGTAGTTACAGCAAGTTCAGTTACAGATGAAGCAGATTCAGCAATACGCTGAACGCTTACTGTCATATCGTCCATTGCAGTTGAGCTTTCTTCCATACTAGAGGCTTGCGATTGAATATTTGCATTTAAGCTAGACATCGAGCTTTGAACTTTTATTGTTGCCTCGCGTGATATATTCGTCTTTTCTAGCATATTTTCAGAAGCGCTGTGTACTTCTACGGATGTTTTTTGAACACGATTGATAATATGTTGTAGGTTTTCTAACATTTTATTAAATGATGTTGCAATCGTACCAATTTCATCATTACTATTTACTTGTAGGCGTGCTGTTAAGTCACCTTCTTGAGATGATAATTCTTTTAGTTTACTATCAATTTGTTGAATTGGTTTTACAAGCTTACCAGAGAACCACCATGCAAGAATGATAGCTACGATAATACAAATAACAAGTGATAAGAAGACAACATATTCAATTTGTAGTGAAGATTGATCAATTTTTTCGATAGATTGATCACGTAACTTAGCTTGTTCATTACTGTAATTTGTAAAATCACCAATTACTTTATAAACAGAGCCATTCTCTGTAGAAGCTACTTGTAAAGCTTCTTCCCACTTTTGTTCTTTTGCAAGGGTGAAGACTTTTTCTTCAATAAATTTTCTCCAAGTGGACCCTAAATTCATTGTATCTTTCACGGATTGAGAAATATTTGGATTAGAAAGAAGTTTATCTTTTGAATCCTCCAGACGTTTACTCATCTCGTTAAACTTGTCTAATTCGACTTGATCGTGTTGTAGTAAATAACCTCTTAAAGCAGAAAGTTGTACTTGATAAGCATCCCCACGTTCTTTCAATTCTGTTGCCAAAGGGGAAATTTCTTTTTGTAATGCTTGAGCTTGACGAGATTGATCAATAGTAAAAAATAAAATAAAAGCTAAGGCAATGCCAAATAAAGCGCAAATCGTTCCCATCATGAACATTAGTTTTTTTCGAATGCTAACAAAATTCATATGATAAAAAGCCTCCTTTGTGAAATCTTAGTATTAGAATTAATTAATGTAAAAAATCGAAAGAAAGCTTTACTCCTTCTGGAATAAAGCTTTCCTCTAGGAATTATAGCAGACGGAATGAGAGATAGAAAGAGATATTTTAAAGTAAAAAAAGAGAGATTGTAAATCCCTCTTTTTAATAGTTTGTAGCTCTTAGAAGTATAAATGAAAGTTTCGCTTTAAACGTTTGTTTTGAAATGAGAAACGAGAACTTCAAGTTCTTGTACGGTCGTTTTCATTTCAGAAGCTTTTTTAGCAACGACACTCATTTTATTTACTTGGTCACCAGCCGAAGTTGCTGTTTGTGATGTTTCGGCGGCAACTTCATTTGAAATAGAAGCGATGTTATTTAAAGCTGCATTCATTTCTTCTGAACTTGCGGCCATTTCTTCAGCAGTTGCAGACATTTCTTGCATTTGTGTAGAGATTTTGTTAATGTGGTTAACAATTTCCGAGAATGAAGATCCAGCGGTGCGAATGACTGTAATTCCTTCCGAAGCCTCTGACTGACCTTGTGTCATCATTTCATTTGCTATTTTTGTGTCAGCTTGAATTTGATGAAGTAAATGGTTAATGTCAGTTGCTGCTAGTTGAGATTGTTCAGCAAGTTTTCGTACTTCATCGGCAACAACGGCGAATCCTTTTCCATGTTCGCCAGCACGAGCCGCTTCAATTGAAGCATTTAAAGCGAGTAAATTCGTTTGTTCCGCGATATTAGAAATGGATTGAAGTGCAGTATCGATATGATTCGTATGTGTAATGAGTCGCTCTACTACTTGTGATGTAGCGTTAACAGCTTCGTTAATTGTATGCATTTGTGTAATAGATTTCTCAATGACTTTATTCCCACTATCTGCTTTTTCTGAAGTTGTAACAGCTAGGTTAGCAACAGAAGAGGCAGATTCTGCAATACGCTGAACACTCGTTGTCATATCGTCCATTGCAGTTGAACTTTCTTCAATACTGGAAACTTGTGAACGAATATTATACGCAAGAGCATTCATAGTTTCCTCGGTTTTTGCTGTATTTTCCATAGAAGCAGTTGTTTCGATAAACACATTTTCAGATGCTTCTTTTACACTTGTTGATGTTTGTTGAACTTGTTTTATGATACGTTGTAAGTTAGCAAGCATTTGATTAAAGGAATTGGCGATATCACCAATTTCATCTTTACTCGTTACGTGTAATCTAGCAGTTAAATCGCCATCTTGAGAAGCTAATTCTTTTAATTTCTCATCAATTTGTCGTATCGGTTTAACGAGTTTACCAGAGAACCACCATGCTAATAAAATAGACGTTAACGTACATGTAATGAGTGAGAAGAAAATAATATATTGAATAAGAGTTGAAGAAGACTCTACGTCAGCAATTAATGCGTCACGTTTATCATTTTCTTCATTTGTATATTTAGTAAAGCGACTTAAAAGGTCGTTTACATAATCGGTTTGAGCTAAAGCGATTTTGGATGCTTCGTCCCATTTTCCTTCGCTAGCAAGAGGGAGGACTTCATTATCTATGACGCTTCGCCATTTTCCTCCCATTAAAATGGCTTCTTTCATTCCTTCTGGAAGTTTTTTATCACTTGTTACTTTCTCTCTAGTATCAGCTAGTTTTTTTCCTTCTCGGTTGAATTTATCCAATCCTTTTTGATTATGTGACAGTAAATATTCTTGTAAACCAGCAACTTGTGCTTGGAACCAATCACCGCGTTCTTTTAAAATTGTTGCTCGTTTGGATACGTCATTTTTTAACGTTTCAATTTCACTTGCTTGGTTCATAGCGAATGAAAGAATAACAATAAGAGCAATACTAAATAAAGAAGAAATGCTTAAGAGTGTGAACAGTAGTTTTTTGCGAATACTAACATATTTCATCGTTACCCCTGCCTTTAAAAACTATTTATTATGATTTACAAATATTAAGAACGACATTAATAAAACATCATTATGAAGTTATTAATCTGTTCAATAAAAATTATAGCAGATAATGGAAGATGGCAGATTGATATGAGTAAATGTTCTTAAAATGTATACATTTGTATATCAAAAAGTTCATAAATAAAAATGAGAAATGCTATTGTAATTTGAAATAACATCCTGTATACTTCTAATTAGTTGATAACGATTATCAGTATCAACTGTAACATTACTCTTCGTTATGTTGGTCATACCCCTTTTTGACGACGTAAGTCAGAGACGAAATGTTGAAATATCTTGTGTCCTATTCTACAGAATTATGGTAATCTCCAACCTCAACTTATATGCGTGAGCATGCAAAAAGGATCCTATCCGTGAAGGGATCCTTTTTTGCATGCTGTTGCAATTAATGTATATAGACCTGGTATATGTTCTTCAATTCCTTCCGGTGCAGTAGGAGGGAAGACCCACCTTTGATGAGACCCGTGTTCTTCAATTAGTTTTTCAATTTTAAAATGTTCTTGTGCAAGTGTTGTAATTATTTCTCCTAGCGTCCAGCGACGGATGGTTGTTTTAGGCAATGATTCTTTCTGCGCTTCTGTAAGAAGGATGCTATAAGCAACATCATCTTCAATCAATTCTTCATCGAAATAATTTCCATTGGCCCGAAATGATGGGTGGTCTCCTCCTAATAATTTCGTGTAAACAGGATGATAGTCACGGAGGATAAGCATTCCATCTCGCCTAAGTAAGGTAGCAATTTTTTGAAAGAGCGGTTTTAAATCTAGAAAGTAATGGAGTACACCAAGTTCCAGCAATACGATATCAAATGATTCGGAGAGCTTTACATCTAATACATCAGAAACGATATATTGGATAGAGACACTTGCTGCTTCAGCAAGTTCATTTGCATATTTTGCATTACTTGCTGAAATATCAACAACTGTTACGTCAGCTCCTAAAAGAGCGAGAGCAACGGCTTTATTCCCTTTTGACCCGAGTAAATTAATGATACGTTTTCCTTTTGGAGATTGTATGTAAGGTAAATAGTGATTTACCTCGCGCACGGGATCTTCCATGAGCTTTTTCGCATAATCGGCTGGCGCCCCGTGGCGGTTCGTCCAAGCTTCATAAGCAGCTGCATTCCAGCTTTTTTCATTACGTGTGCTTAGTTGTTTTTGATTCAATCGTATCACTCCTTTTGTGAACGTATAGTTATTCGGTAGGAAGGTGGAATTTCCTTTTCTTTTTGAATTAAAGTTTGATTTTTTTGTGATTAAGTCGTAAAATACGTGTTATATATAAAAGCGTTGAAAAGGAAAAGTAGAATGAAATCATTCTGTCCAGAGAGCTTCGGTAGCTGAGAAGAAGCAAGAATATTCATTTGAACAATGGCCTTTGAGCTTCGTCCTGAACTTATCAAATGATAATAGTAGGCGGCGACGAGAGTTGGTACTCGTTATCAAAATCACAGTATAAGAGCATATAGCTCCGTACTTGTTAAGGCTAATTATGTGAGTAATTGGCGAAATAAGGTGGTACCGCGACTGTTTATACAGCCCCGCCCTTATCTTTTTTAAGATAAGGGCGGGGCTTTTTTATATTTAAAAGGAGGAATGTAAGATGAGTATTTTTATTGGAGGCGCTTGGCCGTATGCAAATGGTTCGTTACATCTTGGTCATATTGCGAGTTTGTTACCTGGAGATATTTTAGCACGTTATTATCGGGCAAAAGGTGAGAATGTGTTGTATGTTTCGGGGAGTGATTGTAATGGAACACCGATTGCAATTAGGGCAAAACAAGAAGGTGTGACGGCGAAGGAAATTGCTGATAAGTATCATGAAGAATTCCAGCGATGTTTTCATAAACTTGGTTTTACGTATGATTGCTATACACGTACAGATAGCGAGCATCATCATGAAACTGTTCAAAAAGTTTTTTTACGTTTATTAGAAGAAGGCTATATTTATAAAAAAACAGTGGAACAAGCGTATTGTGAAACGTGTACGCAGTTTTTACCTGATCGTTATGTAGAAGGCATTTGCCCACATTGCCATGAAGAAGCAAGAGGAGATCAATGCGATGCGTGTTCAGCTATTTTAGATCCACTCGATTTGCTAGAAAAGAAATGTAAGTTATGTGGTAGTACGCCATCCGTGCAGGAAACAGAGCATTTCTATTTTGCATTGCATACATTTCAGGAGCAAATTAAAAGGGCTGTAGAAATCGCAAAACAAACAGGGGAATGGCGAGACAATGCGATTCAACTAACAGAGAGATATGTAAAGGAAGGATTACTAGATAGGGCCGTATCACGTGATTTGCCAATCGGGGTACCAATTCCAGTAGAAGGGTATGAAGATAAGAAAATTTACGTATGGATTGAAGCAGTGACAGGATATTATTCAGCGAGTAAACATTGGGCTGAAGAAACAGGGAAAGATGATCAAGAGTTTTGGGATAAAGAAGCGAAAACATATTATGTGCACGGAAAGGATAATATTCCGTTTCATTCAATCATTTGGCCAGCGGTATTGCTTGGAATAGGAGAAGGAGCAATTCCTCGTCATATCGTTTCGAATGAATATTTAACAGTTGAAAAAAGAAAATTATCTACAAGTAAAAACTGGGCAGTATGGGTGCCTGACATATTAGAACGCTACAATCCAGATTCTATTCGTTACTTTTTAACAGTCAATGCACCAGAAAATCGTGATACTGATTTTTCATGGCGTGAATTCATTTACAGTCATAATAGTGAATTGTTAGGTGCATATGGGAACTTTGTGAACCGGACATTAAAGTTTATTGAAAAGTATTATGGTGGTATTGTGCCGAAGGGAAGTATTGATGTAGAACTGAAAGATAAAGTAGAAGGATTATATAAAAATGCGGGAGAATTGATTGAGCAAACTAAATTTAAGGTGGCGCTAGAAACAATATTTGATGCAGTACGTTTTGCAAATAAATACTTTGATGAGAGGCAGCCTTGGAAACAAAGAGAAGATGATCCAGTTTCATGCGAAGAAACGATTTATAACTGTGTGTATCTTATCGCTAATTTTGCAAATCTCCTTGAACCGTTTTTACCATTTTCAAGTGAAAGAGTTAGAAACACATTATCGATTGTGAAACGAAATTGGGAACCTCAAAATACGTTGCCGAATAGAATTGATGGTGTGCAGCCTCTATTTGAACGAATCGATGTAAAACAAATTGAGCATGAGATAGAAAAGCTATATGGAGCAGTAAAGTGAGATAGAGAAAAGACCTTTCAAATACATGAAAGGTCTTTTGTTACGCACTATGCACGCTACTATGTTTCTTTGCTTTCCTAGCCGTAAGCAGCTGAGGAGTAAAAATTCCAAGTAGTATAAAGAGTATCCCAATCCACTGCATGAAGGTTACGACTTCATGTACAAGTGTAATAGAAGCGATAATGGCCGTTGGTAATTCAGCTGCCCCTAGTATTGTACTAAGTCCTGTTCCTACTTTCGGTACACCAATTGAAAAACAAATGACAGGTACGACAACACCGAACAATCCGAGGAAGAAAGCGTATTTCCAAAGACCGGCTTGCAGGGCACCATCCGTTAAAAAGGTTGGCGGGAAGAATAGGCATACGATAAGAGTAGCGCTTGTTGTCATAAGAAAGCTTTTCGTATAAGGCGGAACTTCTGTAGCAACACGCCCACTTGCAAAAACATAGAATGAAAAAGAGACAGCGGATAATAGACCAAAGATAATACCTTTCGTGGAAAAGTTTTGTCCGAGACCTTCAAAGACACCGCCTGCAAACAATGTTCCAGTAAATAAAATAATGATAGATATAACTTTCTCACGGCTTGGTAATGTTCGAGTAGCGATTGCTTCTATAACGACACCAATCCATGTGAACTGGAAGAGTAGGACAACAGCGATAGACGCTGGTAGTTCTTCTACAGAAATAGCGTAGAAGATACCAGTCATACTCATTGTTGTGCCAACTGTTAGCAAGGAAAAGAATTGCTTTTTTGTTACTTTATGACGTGAAACGAAAAGAACGAGCAGAAGAAGCCCAATCCATCCGAAGACATATTGTCCTCCTAATAGTTGATGTGCTGAAAATCCATCAATGAATCCGAGTTTGAAAATCGTTGAAAGTACGCCGTAGCTACAAGCTCCGAATAAAACAAGTAATGAATACTTAAATTTCTCCATGAAAATCCTCCTTTTACATAATAAAAAACGCCCGCTATCCAAATAAGGACAACGGGCGAACGAAACAGAGTAAGACACTCTACAAAATTCCGCCATTCATACGAAGTATGAATTTGGGGTATGAAATTGTAGTAGGTTTTTACATTGCTTTTGGAAATACAATGGAGCATTTTACACCTTGAGGTGTGTTTTGTATCCCATAAGGAAACTGATGCTTATCTAGTATTTGTTTTACAATGTATAACCCAAGACCACTACCTTGTACTAAGCCGTGTTTGTCAGGGTTTGCGCGATAGAATGGTTCAAATAAATGGGCGAGTTTATCTTCATCTATTTGTGAACCTGTATTTAGTACTTCTAATGCGTAACCGTTTGGCTTTTCATAAAGCTTTATATATACATGCTGATGGTCAATTGTGTAATGAATTGCATTTGAAATAATGTTAAAAATAGCAGTTTGAATAAATTTAGGATCAGCTAAAACTTGTACATCTTGTTTAATGTTAGATTGAACATTTAACTGCTTTACAGATACGAAATAATCTACTTTCTTCATAACATCCTCAATAATAGTAGTTAATGAGATAACTTTTAAATCAGGTTTAAATTGAGGGTTTTGTATTTTGGATAATTCCGACATTTTTTCCGTTAATATGTTAATATCTTGCATCATTTCATAGGAACGTTTTAAATATTTATCTCTATCTTTATAAGCTCCAATTCCGTGAATCATGCCATCTAGTTGTCCCATAACGGCTGCGATTGGTGTTTTTAATTCATGGGATACCATAGACATAAATTCTTTACGAGATTGTTCTAATTGTTGTTCTCTCTTGAGCTCGTTTCTTAAATCTTGATTGCTTGCATGTAAATTCTTCACGATATTTGGGACCTGTGAAGCAGCTACTTGTAAATTAAAATCAGTTTGGTCTGTATTTTTGTTAAGTAGCTTTTTATCTGAGAAATCAAGATTCATAATATCTTTTAAAGCATCGCTCATAAATTGAAAAGGTTTGGCAATTAGTTTTGTATAAATTAAAGATCCGAGTAAAGATAATGCAAGCATTGTCGCGCCAATATGTGGAGCTAATTGCTGCAGTACATCTGTTAATTTTGGATTATCTTGTGCATCATTTGTTTTACTTGCTGCATTTTGTTTATGTAAGGCATCATTAGTAGTGACTTGCTTTTCCATCTCTGTAAGTGGAGCAGAAGTGCTATTTTTCCCCGTACTACTTTGTGTATGTTCTTTTGCTTTTGCAGTTTGGCTAGGCTGCAAAAGATGATTGATAGCTGTAGAGAGTGATTTATAATCTATAATAGAAGATTGGAAATTAAAAATGTCTCCCTGTGATACAGCTTTATTTTGATTCGTTTTACTTTGGTCGTTTTGTTTGTCTGAATCCGCTTGTTCTGTAGACAGCGCTCCATTTTCTTTTGCAAAACGTTCTTTATCGTAGTTTGAAGCTAGGAAGTAAATAATTTGATAAAGACAAAGTGATAAAAGAATACAAAATAATAAGGTTTTGATGAAAATATTTTTGGTGATGTTGTCTGTGCTACGATTCGATTTTGTAGCCAATGCCTTTCACCGTTTTAATATAAGGAATCCCTAATTTTTTTCTTAAGTTTTTAATATGTGTATCTATAACTCTTACATCACCATAATGTTCATAGCCCCATACCTTATTCAGCAAATCACTTCTTGATAATACTTTTCCCCGATTTTGCAGTAAAGTATAAATAATTTCAAATTCCTTTGTTGTTAATTCAATTTGATTACCATGAACATAAGCGGCATATGCTGTAGAATTTAACATCAATTCACGGAATTGTAGTATAGTTGCGGTTTCTGCTTCCTTCGTTGCTGCCCTTCTTAATACAGCTTCTACACGTTTAATAAATACGGTGTAATGGAACGGTTTCGTAATATAGTCATCAATACCTAATTCAAATCCTTTAATTTCACTTTCTTCATTATGTAAGCCTGTTAACATAATAATCGGTACATCAGACTGTCCTCGCATAATTTTACAAATACTATAGCCATCTATATCTGGTAACATCACATCAAGGAGGACAAGATCGTATGAATTTTTTTGGAAAAGAAGTATACCTTCTGTTCCAGCGCCAACGACATCAACGGTAAAGTTTTGTGCCATTAGAAATTCACGAATTAGTTCTTGTATATCTGGGTTGTCTTCAATCACCAGTATATGCGTCATAGTAACACCTCCTAAATAACGCTTTTTACTGCAATATTCGAATTCATCATTTTTCCGATGACTCAGATTGTTTATACATATAATAAGCCCCCGCTATAAAATAATCATGAAAGTAGCAAGGGGAGTTGTTTAGTGAAACTGAATATTTAAGAATTACAGTAATTCTATTATAGTATGTATTGTAAAATTTATAAAATATTATAACTGTATAATTTTAATATCCATGTTTATCAATGTTTAGATGTTACTTAATACAATCTATCCCTATTATATATGTAAATACAGTTGTTTTGCTACTGTAAATGAAGAAATAAAATAAGCCAAGATATAAAATTCTTGGCTACACGTAAATCGTGTTGTTAGGTTATTTTACAGTGACAGTAGCCTGCTGGGGAATACGCTCAAATAACCAGTGTATATCATTGTTATACATACGAATGCAACCTAGTGTTGTCCATTTGCCAATTGCCTGATTATTGTTCGTACCATGAATCGCATAAGTTGTTCCGTAAGTTCCTGCCATGTTTAGTCCGAGCCAACGGTCACCAAGTGGATTACGTGGATCGCCGCCTTTAATTTTGCCTGTATAATAAGGACGATTTTTAATTTTATTTACGATTTGAAAAGTACCTTTAGGTGTAGGAGTAGCTGCTTTTCCAGTAGCGACAGTAAAACTCTTTATAAATTTTCCATTTTGATAATAATCCATTTTATTTAACTGCGTGTTTACAATCAGTTGATCGTTCGTTGTAGCTGCCTCAGCATTTGTGAATGGAATAGTTAAAAATCCTAATGATAATAGTGCGCTTAATAATAGTTTTTTCATTATATTCTCCTTTTTACTATTGTAATAGTTTTACATACAATGAATTTGCAATCCTCGTAATACTTTATTTACATTTTCATCTAATGTTTCAAAGAAGGTAGTAATCTTTGGATTTTGTTTGTTGTTTTTATCAATAAGTAATCTTTCATTTAGTAAAAGTTCACCATGTAGTCCAAAACTTTGAACTTGAATATTTAGCTCATCTTCAGTTTCAGAAATAATTGGTAAGAAGTAGTGGAAAGCTTTCGTTGGAATGATGTAACTTTTACCAATCATGCTTTCTTGATTTGAATTAATCCATTTTTTCGTAACAATCTTAATGTTCTTTTTTGAAACGATAAAAGACAGTGTTGTAGATTTTGTTAAACTTACGTCAAATTCACTTGTTTCACATATGTGTAAATTAAAAACGGTTTCATTTTGGTGAGATTCAACATTTGTATTAATAAAATCGTGCATTTTATAAGCTTCCATTTCTTATTCACCCTTTTTTTAATTTCGAAAAGCGACTTATATTTATTCAATTTAATGATTAGTAATATATTAGTTAAATTTTTCAACAAATTCCGCTATAATCTTACAATACGTATATGAAGCTAATATGAAGTTAGTATGAGTTTGTAGTGGTTTTTTATTGAGAACGAAATAAGGTGATTTTCAAGTGTTAAAAACTGGATGGAAAATGTATATTAAGGCCAGGTTTCTCACGGTATATATTTGTTAAGTTGTTTTTAAATGAACGTACATAGAAGTAAATAAAGAACAGAAAACTTTAGTGTGAGCCTTACAAAAATGTAATAAAAATGTAAGCTATTGTGATAGTTATTTCGACAATTTTTTTATACAATAATAGTAAGAAGTTGTACGTGATTGAAAGGAGAGATGACATGGAATGGGTTCATGAATTATTTCAGCAGTACGGGTACTATGTTGTACTTGTTGGTTTGCTGTTAGAATATATTGCACTTCCGTTTCCGGGAGAGCCAACGTTAGCATATGCGGGGTTTTTAGCACAGAAGGGCGATTTAAGTTTACCGATTTTAATTATCCTATCCTTTATTGGGACAAGTGTAGGAATGACAATTCAATACTTTTTAGGAAATAAATTAGGTATGCCCTTTATTCAAAAGTATGGGAAATACGTATTTTTAACACAAAGAAAAATCGACTTAACAAGAATGTGGTTTGATAAGTATGGATACTTCCTTATTTTTATCGGCTTCTTTATTCCTGGTGTACGTCATTTTACAGGATATTTTGCAGGAATTATTAACTTACCATTCCGTCGTTTTGCAATTACAATTTACTCAGGTGCTCTATTTTGGGTATCATTCTTCTTAATCGGTGGTTATTGGTTAGGTGGAAACTTACATGACATTTTTGGAATGCTAGAAGGTCATATCGGTAAAATTATTTTTGGAGTGATTGTGATTGTGGCAGTTACGTTAGGCATTCGTTTCCGCAAACAGTTAAAACAAGCATTTTTACAAAACGCAAGTTAATATGGAATCCATTCTATGTCAGAATTTAGGAAGGCAGTGCAAAAGCACTGCTTTTTTGTTTATCAGTTTAAAATTCAATAGATTATTTTTGTCAATTATTAACGTCAAAATGACAATTATAATTGACAAAAATAAGGATATTATTTACAATTTTAATTAAATAAATGAAAAAGAGGGAAGACATGAAGCTTCAAAATCGAGTGAGGGAATTGCGAGCAAAGCATCATTTATCACAAGGGGATTTAGGGAAAGTGATTGGATCATCACGACAAACGATTAGTTTAATTGAGCGCGGGGATTATGCACCATCTATTGTATTGTCGTTAAAAATCGCACAAATTTTCAATGTACCGGTGGAGGAAATATTTACGTTAGTGGAGGGGGAAGAGAATGATGAAGAGTAAACGAAAAAAACAATTTGATGTTGTGGGGAAAATAGCATTAAGTATGATAGGTGGCTTTTTAACATCTTATATAGCTTTACATTTACTCTCGGATGAACCGAGAAAATTATCATCTAATACATTTATAGGTGTGTGTACTATTTTTGGAATCTTAATGATGTACTACACTTGGAAGAATACACGTATGTTAGCGGAGGCACGCGATGAAGAAGAGAGCGTACAAGGCAGAAAGTTAGGCATTATAAGTATATATTTACGTGTAGGTGATATAGTTACCCAGGCATGGTTTGTATATGCAGTTATTACATGTAGACGTGCACTGTTGCAGGATACAAATGTGTCATTTGCAGTGTGGAATTTAGTAGCTGCTATTGTCTGTTTGACTATTGTAGTGGTTAGCGGGCTCATAACAAAAAATCGTTATAATAAGTTATACCCTGAACAAGGTGTAACATATATGGAATCTATGAAAATGTGGACGAAAAACGCAGATGAAGGATTAAAGCACATTGTGCATGAAGCTGGATATAAAGCGTATGAATTTACGAATACAATATTAGCATATGTATGGTGGGCTGCCGTTATATATACAGCGGCTAGTGATATCGATTTTGTATTAATTGGCTTAATCTCATTTATTTGGATATTGCATCTCGGAAAATTCATGTACGAAATGCAGAGAAAAATGATTTATTAAGGGGAGAAAAAGGTGGATATTTTAAGAAGGCCAGCTGGTTCACTGACAGTGGCGCTAATTCTCTCCATTTTATACGGAGTAATCCGAACTGGAAAATTAGAAACAATGTTAAATGTATGGTTATTATTGGGTATTTTTCTGTTAGTGGTAATCATTCATGAGTTAGGACATGTCGTATTCGGTGTAATAGGTGGTTTGACATTTAAATTTATGACAGTAGGGCCTATTACGGTTCAAAAAGAAAAGGGGAAAGTACGTATTCGAGAAAATAAATTATGGGCGTACTTCGGCGGCGTGGCAATGTTAATACCTCCTTCTATAGTAACACCGAACCTTTCAAAAAAATGGGCATGGATGACTTTAGGTGGACCAATTACAAGCTTATTATTTGGTATGACTTTTGGTTACATATACATGGTGAGTTATTATCAATATCTTTTATATTTTGCTGTTTTCCATTTTATTATTTTTGGGGTCACAATCGTGCCGATAAAAGGAACGCTAATGAGCGATGGTATGCAATTTCTTATTTTAATTAAAGATGATGAAAAGGCAAAGCAGCATGTATATAACATTCAAGTATCAAGTGAGTTATTTAGTTATAAAAGACCGAAAGATTGGGACGAGAGATTAGTAGAACTTAGTGAGGAAAAATTAAAAGAGGATAAAAGTATAAGAGAGGTCATGAGCGGACTTATGCTTGTTTTTTATGCCAGGGCCGATCAAGAAGGAATGGAAAGAGCGATACCGTGTATAGAACAAATTGTGCAATTACCTGTAACGAAAGAAAATAAATTTTTCGTTGGCAGTTTTCATAGTTGGTATCTTTTATATAAAGCTCTTTATGAGATGGATAGTCTTTCTCTGCAAGAAGCGAAGGAGCATGGGAAGGCCATTACAAAAATAGACTTACATGGGTATTATCGCACACAAGGAATTGTGAAATATGTAGAGAATGATCTAGAAGCTTCTCGTATGTATATGAAGAAAGCTGATAAAGAATTGACGAATGCTGAAAAGAATGAACTGGGATATTTACAATTAGAGAGAGAATGGTTTGAGCAGCTGAAAGAGAGGGTATCTTACGATGGGTGAGATATCCTCTTTTTTTTATGTCGTCTTATGACGTTCCATAAACAGGCTGGGGCGAGTAAAATAAGATTAGAAGAGCAAAGCTTGGAGGAATTCTAGATGGAAATTTTAACGATTATTTTAATAGTCTTGCTCATTTATGCTGTTTTTAAAGTAGCATATGTAGCATTAAAGATACTCGCGATCTTATTAGTTATCTTTTTAATCGTAGAGTTCGGCAGTAAATTGCTTGGGGGATAGGGTATGTTGTGCGTTTAGGGTGTCGGTAAATCGATAACCTGTGTTGGAACGTTGATATAAGTGGAGAAATGATCGATATATTTGGAGAATCGTTGATATATTATAGTGAATACTAAGTGGGGTATATGGAAAAGAAGTTGCCGTGAGGGTAGCTTCTTTTTATTTTGATGATGGGTATGAGTAGGAAAGAATAACAAACAAAAAAAGCTGGAAGATATTCTTCCAGCTTACGAGTTACTTTCAATTTGGCGACCGTTTTCTTCTTCATTGTCTTGTAAAAGGTTGAATACGTCTGCTAGGCAGAATGCAATGAACCAAGTCCATAGACCGTGGAAGAAAGCTGAGCTTAATTGAAGTGGTAATGTATAGTTAGTCATTGAGTAGGAAATACATCCGCCAACGATTCCGATCATTGTTAATAACATTGTTTTTTGTGCATTTTCTTCTGGATTGAAGAGGAAGTAAATGTATCCACCTAAAATTGAAGCGCTTACAAGCGTTTCGATTCCATTAAAAATGATATTCTCTCCAAGCTGAGTGTTTGTCCAGAAGCAGATTGTTCCGCCGATAATAGCAAACAGGACAGCTATTGTATATCTTATATATTGATTCATATGTTCATCTCCTTATGTAATAAGATGATTTGGAAGTCAAAAAGGTAGGTATAGTATATTGAAGTGAATTTAGTTGTACGTATCTTTTTATAAAAAGATCATGGAAGAATAACTAAGATGATCGGTTTTTTAAACCGTTACGTGTATGGTGTTTGAAATATACCTGACTGCTCGTTTCTTTTTGCTTGTAAAAATAAGAGAAACTTCCAAGTCTATATACTCTTTTTTTGTGAGTCTGCTTTCATTATAACACATTTAGGGCCACAATAATAGAATTATCTGATTTTGTAATAAGTGTAAAAAATAAAAATCGCAAGGAAATACCACTAACAATGCAGTTTAGTGGAAGAAGGATTTTAATTTATTATGATGAAATATGTAATCAAGGTGAGATTTAAGAAGGAGGCTTACATACTATAAAAAATGTTTTGTAGCATGAATGTAAGGGAGGAGAGCTAACTTGGAGATCACAACAGAAAGATTAATAATTAGACCTTTTAAGAGTACTGATTTACAGGATGTATTTGCTATTTATAATAATGATGATACATGTAAGTTCTTATTACATAATAAGTGGACTCATGAAGACATGCAGAAAAGATTTAATAAGAAGCTAGCAAACAGTGTACTTACTGAAGAATCAATATTAAGTTTGGCAGTTATATACAAGACTAAAGTAGTTGGTGATTTATCAGTATGGTACACAAATATGAAAGACACTGTTGAGATTGGTTATAGTTTTTCAAATGAAGTAGCTGGGAGAGGTTTGGCAACAGAAGCAGTAAGTAGTTTGGTATTTAAATTATTTAATGAATTTCATGTACATCGTATACAAGCTAATCTTGATGCACGTAATACAGCTTCACAAAAATTATGTGAACGAATAGGCATGAGAAAGGAAGCCCATTTCATACAAGATTTTTGGAGTAAAAATGAATGGACAGATAGTATTGTATACGGAATGCTATCCTCCGATTTGTAGTAATAAACTTCGTGATTTTATTATGCTAAAGGGTGCGTTAGTTGAATAATAAAGGGCATAACATATTATATATGACTAATATGTTATGCCCTTTCATGTATTAACCTTTTTTATATGCGTTTGAAACGGCCGACAATTTCAACTGTTTCAGTAATGTTCATAAATGCTCTGTTATCCACTTGACGGATAATACGTTTCATTTCGCCTAACTCATAGCGAGTCACGACAGTGTAAATCATTTTTTTCTTATGGTTTGTATAGCCGCCGACAGCATCTACCATTGTCACTCCGCGTATGCCGTGATGTAATAGTGCGCTTTTTATTTCCTCGCCTTTTTCTGTAACTGTCATTATCGTTAATTTAATATGTTTCGTATGCACAGCATCAATTACTTTACTGACTACAAACCGGCTAATTAACGTATAAAGCGTAATATCCCATCCGAAAATAAATCCTGCTGCAACAAGTAAGATTAAGTTGAATCCAAAGATGATTGCTCCAATTGAAATATCTCGATGTTTCGCTACAATCAATCCAACAACATCAAAACCACCTGTTGAAGAAGCAAATCGGAATATGATTCCCGAAGCTGCTCCGCAGATTACACCACCGAATACAGAAGATAGTAAAATATCGTCTGAAACTTGGTGTACAGGGATAATGTTCATCGCTAACGATGATATAGCTACAAAGTACGCTGTTAAAAAGGTTGTCTTCTTGCCTAAGTAAAAGTGACTTAAAATAAGAAGAGGAATGTTTAGTAAAAAGATAAGTGCACCGATATTGTAGTGCATTAAATAACCGATAATCATCCCTACACCAGCGAATCCCCCGCTAATCATGTTATGCGGGATAAAGAACATATTCATAGAAATTGCATACAAAATAGAAGCTATGAAAATAACAACCAACTGTATGATGAATTCTAAGTGGAATGTTTTAGCTGCTGGGAAGGATAAAAAGGCGGTGTCGGGAACGTAATCGGCGTCTCCTAGTTGACCCATAGTATGTTTCATCTCCATATTCATTTTTGATTACAAGAAGAGAATAAAGGTTTTTTCAAAAACTGGCAATAGTTTTATTATAATGCAAAAATTTTATAAATTTCTAACAAATTAAACCTATACAAGGATGCGTGTGAATATACTAAAGAAAGCGAATACATTAGTTTTTTAGCATAGTTTTCTTGAGAAAATATGCAAAATACTTTTTTGACGATAAAAGGAAATAGAGAATGTTTGTGGAATGTGCTAAAATGACCTTATTAAGGATGTGGAGCGATGGAATTTTTATTGCAGGATGCAATTCTATATATATCGTTTGTAACGACAGCACTTTGTTTATTAGAAGTTTTCTTCCTTGCTAACGTTTCTCGCTTTGTGCGTCAGCAAGCATCAAGCGGTAGACAAAGAGCTTTTAAACTAGTTAGTACGTGTGAAGAGGGTACTGGTAATGTATCGCTTTTCTCTATTTTTTATAAATATGGAATGATTCGTTCTGTGCGCAGACAAGAATCCAGTGAAGAGAATGACGAGGTCGGTCCGTATACACCAATGTTTCGCTAAATAATTACGAAACATTGGAGGAATGAACATGTTAAAATCATACCGAGCTGTGCTCGTTAGTTTATCATTATTACTTGTTTTTATTTTATCTGGTTGCAGTAATGCAGCCCCAATTGATGCACATAGTACGGGAATTTGGGATCATTATTTCGTATATCCAATCTCGTATATGATTCAATTTGTTGCTCATCATATACCTGGTGGAAGTTTCGGGATTGCTATCATTATTATGACGCTCGTTATTCGTTCAGCAATGATCCCATTAGCTGTTTCGCAATATCGTAGTCAAGCGAAAATGAAGAAAATGCAACCTGAACTGCAGAAGCTGAAACAAAAATACGGTGATGTGGGTAAAGATATTGAAAAACAAAAGCAGTATCAAAAAGAAATGTCAGAACTAATGAAATCAGGCGGTTGGAATCCACTAGCTGGTTGCTGGCCAATCTTTATACAAATGCCGATTTTCTCTGCTTTGTATTATGCGATTAGCCGAACAGAAGAGATTCGCACATCTTCATTTTTATGGGTGAACTTAGGACATGCAGATCCGTATCATATATTACCGATTATCGCAGCGTTAACGACATTTATTCAGATGAAAGTTTTCCAATCTAATATTACACCTGGAGAACAAGTACAGATGCTGAAAGTGCAGCAAATTATGATGCCGGCAATGATTCTATTTATGGGATTTGCGGCGCCATCAGGACTTGTGTTGTACTGGATAACGGGTAATTTATTTACAATGACACAAACAATTGTATTAAGAAGAATAATGGAACGTGAAGAATTACAATTACAAAAAGCTTAGAAAAACGCCGCTCGTGATGAGCGGCGTTTTTTTGTTAAGTCGTTAAGGAAATGTTAAGAAACCAACATTACTATAGGCATTGTATACGAAAGTGTACATGCTTTAGAAATATGAAGGAGGAAATTTCCTATGAAGAAGAAAACAGTTGGGTATTTAGCGATTGCAGGTGCTTTATCATTCGGAATCATTGGAGGAGTCGGTATTCCGGCATTCGCGGCAACGAATACTCCAGCAGCTGAGCAGTCTACAAAAACGGCGAAAAAAGATTTGGATGACGCTACAAAACAAAAAGTAAAAACGATTATGGACGATACAAAGAAACAGTTGAAGGAGCTAGGTGTAAACCTTCCAGAGAAAGAAAAACGTAAAGATATGCTTGCTGACTTAGATGAAGCAACAAAAGAAAAAGCGAAATCAATTTTAGAACAAGAGAAATCCGGTAAATTAACACGTGAACAAGCGCAAGGAGAATTAACAAAACTAGGCGTGAAGTTCCCGGAAAAGGGTAAACATGGAGATATGTTTGCTAACTTAGACGAAGCAACAAAAGAAAAAGCAAAAGCGATTTTAGAGCAAAAGAAATCCGGTAAATTAACACGTGAACAAGCGCAAGAAGAATTAACAAAATTAGGCGTGAAGTTCCCGGAAAGGGGTAAACATGGAGATATGTTTGCTAACTTAGACGAAGCAACAAAAGAAAAAGCGAAATCAATTTTAGAACAAGAGAAATCTGGCAAACTAACACGTGAACAAGCAAAAGAAGAATTAACAAAGCTAGGTGTGAAATTCCCTGAGAAAGGTAAGCGTAAAGACATGCTTGCTGACTTAGATGAAGCAACAAAAGAAAAAGCAAAGTCTATTTTTGAACAAGAAAAATCCGGGAAATTAACTCATGAGCAAGCAAAAGAAGAATTAACAAAGCTAGGTGTGAAACTTCCAGAGAAAGAGAAGCATGAAGACATCTTTGCGGGATTAGATGAGGCAACAAAAACAAAAGCAAAATCGATTTTAGAGAATGAAAAGAAACAATTAGAGGCGTTGAATGTGGATCTTCCGCAGCATAAATTTTTTATGAAATAATTGAGTGAAGTCGTATCTTTCGTGTGGGCAACCGAAAGGTACGTGAGAGGACCGATTTCTGTTAGCAGAAATCGGTCCCTTTTAATGATTCAATAAAATTTTTTTCATTGTTAGTATGTATCCAAAGACGCAGTAGAAGATTGCAAAACCGATAAACACTTCTGTATATTGATATTTACCTAATACGTAGAAGGCAGTAGCTGGTATAATAGCTACCGCTAAAATGCTATAACTAGGATACTTGTGCCTGTACATGATAGCGAATAGAACAGAGAGAAACGTAGCGATAATACAAAAGACAGCAATCATTATTCGTGCACCTCCTATATAAACTATACCATTTTTAGGGAATTAGAGAAGTGTCGTAACTTCTGTTATAATATAAGAAGAGAAATATTTCATATGTTATATAAAAAAATATATTGATTTTTTCTAACAATTCAATATAATGAACAATAACTACAAAATTCGACATCAAGAAGTGATGATGAGGACATGATCAATTTTTTACGATTCTCAGAGAGGGAAGCCTTTGGCTGTGAGCTTCCTAATACGGAAAAATGGATTACCACCTCTGAACTGCAGCAGTGAACGGATACCTAGTAATTGCTTGCCGGCAAAAACCGTTATTTAGACTTGAGAAATTGGTGAAGTGTGTTACTTTACGAATTGAAACAAGGGTGGAACCACGAATACAACACTCGTCCCTTTTTTAGGGAGGAGTGTTTTTTTATTTCATTTTTGCATCACACTAGAATTGGAAGGAGGATACGCAGCATGCATCATGATGAGAAGAACAAAATTGGTTTAACAGTAGCACTTTCTATCGTAGTAGGAACGATTATTGGATCTGGTGTGTTTATGAAACCAGGGAGCGTATTAGATTACTCAGGGAGTTCTAATATGGCGATTCTTGCTTGGGTAATTGGTGGACTATTGACGCTAGCCAGTGGTTTAACAGTAGCTGAAATTGGAGCGCAAATCCCGAAAAATGGTGGGTTGTATACGTATTTAGAGGAGATATACGGAAGTTTTTGGGGATATTTATCAGGCTGGATGCAAACGATTGTTTATGGGCCAGCTATTATTGGAACATTAGGATTGTACTTTAGTTCTTTAATGATTAATTTTTTCTATTTAGATAAAGTATGGAATTTACCAATTGCTATTGGAACAGTTGTGTTCCTTGGCGTTGTAAATAGTCTGGGAACAAAATACGGAGGTATCGTTCAAACAATCACGACAATTGGGAAAATGATTCCGATCGTATTAATTGTCGTACTAGGTTTTTGGAAAGGGAATAGCGATATCTTTAATGTAGTAGTGCCGATATCAGAAAATCAAAGTATCGGTATGGCAATTTTAGCAACATTATTTGCTTATGATGGCTGGATTCTACTTGCTTCGATTGGCGGAGAAATGAAGAATCCAACAAAGTTATTACCGAAAGCGATGACAGTTGGGATTTTAATTGTAACGGCTGCTTACGTACTAATTAACTTGGCGTTATTAAATGTGTTACCAGCAGCTAAAATCGTAGACCTTGGAGAAAATGCAACAGCAACAGCTGCGGGCATGTTACTTGGAGAATATGGCGGGAAAATTATTAGTATTGGTATTATCGTTTCTATTTTCGGTTGTTTAAATGGAAAGATTTTAACGTTCCCACGTATTCCAATGTCGATGGCAGAGCGTGGACACCTTCCGTTTGCTAAGTTTATCGCAAAGGAAAGTCCAAGATTTAAAACACCAGCAAATGCGATTACTGTTGAAATCATTTTAGGAATTATTTTAATGATTATTAGTGATCCGAATAAGCTATCTGAGATTTCCGTATTCATTATTTATATTTTCTATGTAATGACGTTTATTGGTGTCTTCATTTTAAGAAAACGTAACAAGAATAAAGAGCGTGCATACAGTGTACCGTTATTCCCGATTGTACCAATCGTTGCGATTTTAGGATCATTGTTTGTACTTGGAAGTGCGATTATTAATGATCCGGTAAGTTGTTTCTTATCAATTGGAATTGTCTTTACTGGACTACCGGTGTATTGGTATTTAAATAAGAAGAACAAAACTAGTGTTTCATAATTAGAAGGCAGGCGTATGATGCGCCTGTTTTTTTATTGTAAAAAAATTGTACTTGTTTTCAATTTCTATTTTGGTTACTATAGTCGTAGTAACCAAAATAGAAAGCGTGGGGAAAGATTTGAATTTTCGTGTGTATATTTTAGCTATCGCTGCTTTCGTAGTCGGAACGGTTGAGCTAATTATAGGAGGAACGCTCGATTTAGTTGCCAATGATTTAGGAGTATCTATTAGTGCAGCTGGTCAGCTTATAACAATATTTTCAGTAGTATTTGCTTTATCAGGTCCGGTTTTATTAGCGGTAACTGGAAAATTTGAAAGAAAAAGATTATACATTGGGGCATTATCAATTTTCTTAATCGGAAATATTATTTCAGCATTTAGTGTGAATTACGGGATGTTAATGTTCTCAAGGGTTGTTTGTGCGGCGAGTGGTTCGCTTATTATTGCACTGTCAGTAACACTTGCTTCTAGCGTAGTAGAACCGCATTTTCGTGCGCGTGCGATTGGAATCATCTTTATGGGGATTAGTGGATCGCTCGTACTTGGAGTACCACTTGGACTTGTACTCGGAAATGCATACGGATGGCGTGCACCATTTGTCTTAATTTCGGTATTAACAGTTATAGCAATCGCTTGTATTTCATTATTCTTAACGAAAGTACCACCGACATCGGTGCTATCGATAAGAGAACAAATTGCTACGTTAAAAGATAAGAAAATCGTAAGTGCACAGTTAACATCATTTTTATTTTTAACGGGTCATTTAACATTATATGCATATTTAACACCTTTCTTAAAAGATGTCATGCATGTTGAAGCGGATTGGATTAGTGTATTTTACTTCATTTTCGGAATTGCAGCGGTACTTGGAGGCGGCCTTGGGGGCTTGCTTGCTGATAAATGGGGATCGAAGAAAAGTATTATCTCAATTATTATCGTATTTGCGTGTGCGATCTTCATATTGCCAATGATGACATTCTCATTCCCACTGTTCATTATTATGATGGGACTTTGGAGTATGCTGAGCTGGGCGATTTCGCCAGCGCAACAAAACTATTTAATTGAAATTGCACCAGAGTCAGCTGGTATTCAGCAAAGTTTAAATAATTCTGCCCTTCACTTAGGGATTGCGCTCGGTTCAACAGTAGGCGGAGTGGTTATTGAAAAATCATCTGTTATATATAACGCTTGGGTAGGTGGTGGCTTCATTATATTGGCGTTGCTTTGTGCAATTTTCTCGATTACGAGAGGACGCTCTACTCAGTTTGCAAAAGAAGAATCTATCGTTTGATAGGTTCTTTTTTCGTTTGTGAAATTTTGCAGGTTTTAGTAGATATATGGAGAACGTTGTATGTAGCGAGGTGATGGAAAATGATGTTTAATTTCTCGATATTCGGTATAATACTTGCACTATTGCCGATAGTTGTAGTTGTTTTTGTATTAGGGTGGATTCGTGTCATCTATCAAAATTCAGAGAAACAAGTGGAGCAAAATGAGAAAATTATTGAGCTGTTGACGGAGATAAAAGAGGAAAATAAAAAGGAGTCTAGGTGAAGAACTAGACTCCTTTTTTGTATGCAATTAATACCGCAACTTCCTCAACAAACTCTTAATTTCCTCATCTTGCATGAAGAGATCCAGATGCTTCTCTGTAATTTTTGCAAGTGCAACGTCGTGATAGAAAAATTCTGTAAAGAACTTTACGAAAGGTTGTGACATTGTTTTCATCGCTTGCCATGACTCTTGCTCTACACCAGCAAATAAAATTTCGCGGTCGTCAACGATTAGCAGCAAGTAGCGCTCTAATGCGTTAGGTTCTTCTGTTGGGATTAGAAAATGCATGTTTTCTAAGTCTGTTTCTACCTTTCCAACTATAAGGGACTCGAGTTTGACGCCTTGTTTTTCTTTTTGTTCTAGTAAAGGAAGGTATTCTAAAAGAGTATCATTCCAAGCTGAAATGCGAATCGATTCTTTTGCACTTTCGATGAGTTCCTTACTTTGCACTCGAATAGAAGATTGCATTTTTAAGCTCCATACACGGTCATCTGTAAATGATTTTTTCGATATATTTGTTTCCAATTCTTTAATATTTGATTGGAATTCTGTCGTTAATTTTTCAATTGCTAGCTTGAGTGGTAAAGCTGTATACAGCTTTTTCTTTTCTGAAACAGAATCCATTACCATCCCTTTATCGATCAGGCGTGCTAGCACTTCATATATTTTTGCTTTTGGAACACCAGAGTGCTTCACAATCGTTGTAGCATCTAATGGTTCGTTGCTCGATACGACAACTTCATAAGCTTGGCTTTCATATTGTGAGAAACCGAATTTTTGTAACATAGTTCCCTCCGAACGAATGAGATTATATAGTTTAAGGATAATGAACTATTTGTTTTTGCACAAGTGGTAGTAGGTGTCTACTCAAATTGAGATGAGAATTAATTTTAATTTTTTAATTTTATCCATTATACTTAATATAGTGATTAATATGATTACAATACAACGAGAAGGGGATGCTTGGGGGAAGATGTTGAGAAGTTTACGTTTAAAAATTGCGGTAGTATTTTCGGTGCTTATTTCTATGATGTTTGTAATATTAGGTACAGCAATGTATCAATTACAGAAAGAGAAGGAAGTGCGCTCCTTAGACCAGTATTCTCAAAATACGATGGATCTTGTGACAGAGCAGTTAAATGCATTTATGCAGCGAATTGAAGAAGATATGGGGCATTATGGAAGCCATGATGATATTCGAAACATGTTACAAGATGGAGTGACTCCAGAAGAGGAAAGCTTTATTTTAAAAGAGTTTTTAAGATTTAAAAATAATCATCCTGATATTTTGGATGTATACATTGGAACGAAAGATAAAAAAACGTTGAGCGCAAATCTCGCTGACGGAGGAACAGTACCGGAAGGATATGATCCAACAAGTCGTCAATGGTATAAAGCATCAGAAGCCGATACGAAATCGATTATTTGGGGACAACCACAATATGAAATCGCGACAGGCAAGTTAAGTATTGGAGTTTCAAAAGCTATTGTCGGGCAAGATGGTTCTGTATTAGGAGTAGTAGCAATGGATGTATCATTAGGAACAATTCAAAAGCTACTCCATAATATTCAATATAATAATGGCGGAGAAATGTTTATCGTAAATGATAAAAATATTGCCATTGTATATCCAGGGGAAGTAGGAAAAGATGTTTCAAAAGAATCACTTGTAAAAAGTTTAAATAAAGATGAAACAAAATTTGCGGTGACGACATTAGACGGGAAAGATGTAGTAGCCTATAGTCAACTATTTGATAAGATGAAATGGAAAATGGGGATTGTTTATCCGAAAGAAACGATTGATGGGCTATTAAATAGTACGAGAAATACAGTCATTATAATGGCATGTATTAGCTTATTAGTTGGAATCGTAGCTTCATACTTGTTCTCAAGAAGATTAGCAAGACCGCTGCAACTATTAACGAATCACGTTCAAAAAGTAGCAGAAGGTGATTTAACGTTGCAAATGAAAGTGACAAGTAAGGATGAAGTTGGAGAGCTGACGAACCACTTTAATCATATGGTTGAGCAAATGAATGAAATGGTAAGAAAAATTAAAAATAGTGTATCAACAGTGCAACAATCAACGAATAATCTGCATTATTTAACGAATGAAACTGTAGCAGCTAGTAGAGAGGTATCAGGTGCAATGGATGATGTGAGCGGAGGAGCGTCCACTCTTGCTAATAGTGTAGATGAAGTTTCAGAGCAACTCGAAAATATGGCGCAGTCAGTGGAACAAATGAATAATTCGGTTGGTGAAATAAAAGGTGTGGCTGGCAAAGCTGAAGAGGCATCTAAGCAAGGATTAAATACGATGCGTAATTTAGTTCGTACAAGGGGCCAATCATCTTCGATTGTTGTTCATACAGAGGAAGCATCCGGAAAGTTAGAGCAAAGAGTTGGATCGATTCAAAATGTTGTAGAGCTTATAAAAGGTATTTCTGATCAAACGAATTTACTTGCTTTAAATGCTTCAATTGAGGCGGCACGTGCAGGGGAACAAGGTAAAGGATTTGCTGTTGTTGCCGAAGAAGTTCGAAAGTTAGCGGAACAATCGAAAGAGGCGACAGGAGAAATCGCAACGATGATTGGTGATGTACAAGTAGAGGTAAGACGAGTTGTAGAAGTTGTAAGTAAATTAAAAGATATTGCAGATATACAAAATAACGTTACGACAGAGGCAGAAACGGAATTCCGCACAATTATGTCAGTTGTAAATACGATTAGTACTTCAGTCGAACAAATTGTAGAAGAGGTAAATAACATCGGTTACGAGCAAGGAGAAATTACAACGGTAATGCATACAATTGCTAGTACGAGTCAAGAAAGCGCAGCTGTTTCTGAAGAAGTAAATGCTGCAACTGAATCTCAAGTGAGTCATCTAGAAAAGGTAGCTCATACGATGGAAAGTTTGACGGAGCATATGAGAGACTTAGAAAGATTGGTTGAGCAATTTAAAATAGAGGAATAACAAATTAGTAAAATGATGAGTATTTCGGTAAAATAGACAATGGATATATAAGAAGCAATTATAGGAGGAAGACTACTATGGCAATTGTTGACGTATCGATTATTCCAGTAGGAACGGGTAATCCAAGTGTTAGTGAATATGTAGCAGAAGTACAAAAGGTGCTAGAGAAAAATGCAGATCGCGTGAAGTATCAATTAACACCAATGAATACAGTAATTGAAGGAGATCTTCCTGTCATTCTAGAAGTAATTCAACAAATGCATGAAGTTCCATATACGAAAGGTGCACAGCGCGTTGCAACAACAATTCGTATCGATGATCGTCGTGATAAAGTAAGCACAATGGAGAAAAAATTAAACTCTGTTCGATCAAAATTATAAGCAAAAGCAGCGATCTTCGCTGCTTTTTTCATATAGGAGGTAAATAAGATGAGTGAAAAGTTTAACGAGCAATTTGACGGATTACTAGAGAAATACACGGAGTTATTACTGGGAGAGAGCAATGAAGAGAGAAAAGAACAGGTACAGAAGTGGGCGCTTTATTCTTATATTGCAAAGACGATGCCAGCTTTAGTGAAGCACTGGAATGAGACATATCCCGATGCAAAAGAAGAGATGGTACAGTTAATTACAGATATTAAAAGGCTGAATGAAGAGAAGAGAAATGAGCAATAAAAAAACTTGAGGTAAATATAATCTCAAGTTTTCTGTATTAATATCCTTATATAATTTACATGGAATATAAAGGGTTTTATAAGCATGTCGAATATTTTCGACATGCTTATTTTGTGCCTAGTAAACTCGTTTTTTCTAAATGTCGAAAAATATTCCCTGCATATTTATAAGCGAGAATATAGGGTTTTAAATGTTTTGATAGTATTTTATAAATTATCTAAATAATTATTTGTATCCAATAATTTTAAACAATGATATAATTTTGAAGAGGGGTAAAAAACAGATAAATCACAGTCATAGGGGTGAATTACATGGAACAATTAATGCGAAATTCGTTTCTTTTCTTGTCAAAAAATAAAGCGCTAACAAAACTGGCTAAAAAGTATGGTTTGCGCTTTGGTGCAGGTCGCTTCGTCGCAGGGGAGACGATTGAATTAGCGACAGCTGCAATTAAAGCATTAAATAAGCAAGGTCTTTGTGTAACGATCGATTATTTAGGTGAATTCGTTGATAACGAAGCGGAAGCAAATGAAATGGCTAGCGAATCGATTGAAGCGATTCGTGCAATTGGAAGAGAAGGTCTTAATTCGCAGCTTTCTTTAAAGATGACTTCTATGGGATTAGATATCTCTGATGAAATCGTAATGAACAACATGCGCCGTATTTTAGAAGCTGGAAAAGAAAATGGTGTGTTTATTACAATTGATATGGAAGACTATACGCGCTGCGGGAAAACAATTGAGATCTTTAAACAATTAAAATCTGAATACGATAATATTGGTACAGTTATTCAAGCTTACCTATATCGTACAGAAAAAGATATGGAAGAATTAAATGCTTATAGTCCTAATTTACGTCTTGTAAAAGGAGCTTATAAAGAGCCTGAAGAGGTAGCGTTCCCGGATAAGAAAGATGTAGATGATAACTATAAAAAAATTATTAAAATGCACTTATTAAATGGAAATTATACTGCAATTGCTTCACATGACGAAGCGATTATTGAATATACGAAAAAACTTGCCGAAGAACACAACATTCCAAGAGACCAATTTGAATTCCAAATGTTATATGGTATTCGTAATGAGCGTCAACTTGAGCTAGTAAAAGAAGGTTACAAAATGCGTGTTTACGTACCTTATGGAAACGACTGGTATGGCTACTTCATGCGTCGTCTAGCAGAACGTCCAGCAAACGTTGCGTTCGTGTTAAAAGGTATGGTTAAAAAATAACCAAGGAGAAAATACTCCTTGGTTATTTTAATTGCTGAAATGCGTAATGAGCCATTTTTTTCGTATCAGGATATAGTTGTGTGCGAGTAGAAGATAATACAACATTAATGACGCGTTTACCGTCTTTTTCATCCACTGTTACGACCGTATATTTTCCGAGTGCTGATAGACCGCTTTTACTTCCAATTGCATATGGATCGTCATATAGTTCTTCTCGTCCGTAGTTTGCGATGTTTGGAGAGCGTTCTGAAGTATGTAGAGTTGTACGTGTTGAATTCATATATTCTAAAACAACTGGGTACTTTAATGCTTCTTTCGTAATCATGGCAATATCATATGGTGATACTTTATTTCCGAGTGCATCAGCGCCACTTGCATTTTTGAAAGTCGCATGCTTTGTACCAAGTTCCTTCGCCCTAGCATTCATCATTTTTACAAATTCATTTTTTGATCCTGCGATATGTTCTGCAATTGATTCAGCGATTGGGTCTGCACTAATGATAAGCATAAGTTTTAATGCCTCATCACGCTTTAACTTTTCCCCAGCACGAAGTTTAATCTTCTTACTTTGACTTTCCGTTTTAATTGCGTTCTCTGTAACCGTAATTTCTTCATCTTCTTTTACATTCTCTAGTAAGAGTAAGGTAGTCATCATTTTCCCGATACTAGCCGGATAAGAGCGTTCGTCTTCCCGTTTTCCATACAAAATTTCACCTGTGTCTGCATCGATTGTAATGCCGTATTGCCCAGTAATGTTAGGTTGATCCGCTCTTACAGCTTGCTGCCTTTGTGCATAAGAGAAGAAAATCATCCCTGTAAATAATGTAGCAATCATTACAATCATAACTATTGTTCGTTTCATCATCGTTCCCTCTTTTGTTTTCCATATGTACAAATAAATTGGGCAGAAAAAGCAGCCATTACCCATTATGCCACGTTTTCTGCCCAAAAATATACCGTTATTTTTCGCCCATATTATGCTTCTTGTATTGTTGGTTATTACCTTGACGGCCCTTTTCCACACCGTGATTATGCGGACCTGCATTTCCAGTTACGCTTGCTGCGCTAATTCCAGCTTTTGAAGGGTTCTTCTTAAGTTTTGCCATATATATTCCTCCAGTTTCGTCAGATTATAAAAAGGAAAAGTGTATTTGAGTGAAGAAAATACATATATATAGCATGGGCAAATAAAAGAAAAATATTTATTTCAGAAAATTTTATCAATAAATATATTGCGAAAATTCAAACTGTATCATATATTTATTAGTAGAGGCTCACTCATTGATTGCGACTTATGTCGAAAAATTGAATGAGCATTCATTCAAGAATAGGGGGAGAATTGGATGTTCCAAATTAAAAAGGCTGCTGTTCTAGGTTCAGGCGTAATGGGTTCAGGGATTGCGGCACACTTAGCTAATATTGGTATTCCGACATTATTGCTTGATATTGTACCACCTGCGCTAACAAAAGAAGAGGAAGCGAAGGGACTTACATTAGAACATAAAAGTGTGAGAAATCGTTTTAGTAATACGGCTGTGCAAAGACTATTAAAGCAAAAACCAGCTCCTCTGACAGTGAAAGGAAATTTAGCACTGATTGAAGCAGGTAACTTAGAAGATGATCTTGAGCGTCTAGCTGATGTAGATTGGATTATCGAAGTAGTAGTTGAAAACTTAGATATTAAAAAGAAACTATTTGAAAAAGTAGATGCTGTTCGTAAAACGGGTTCTATCGTAAGCTCGAATACGTCAGGCATTTCAGTAGAAAAAATGGCAGAAGGTCGTTCAGACGACTTCCAAAAGCACTTCTTAGGCACACACTTTTTTAACCCACCACGATATTTAAAACTTCTAGAGGTAATACCGACGAAAGAAACAGATCCACAAGTATTAAGCTTCATGAAACTATTTGGCGAAGACGTTCTTGGAAAAGGCGTTGTTATCGCAAAAGACACACCAAACTTTATTGGAAACCGCATCGGTACGTACGGTTTATTAGTAACTCTTCAAGAGATGATAAAACGCGGCTATAGCATTGGGGAAGTTGATTCTGTAACAGGCCCACTTATTGGTCGTCCGAAGAGCGCAACGTTCCGTACATTAGATGTTGTTGGGTTAGATACATTCGTACACGTTGCAAATAACGTATATGAAAACGTACAAGAAGAAGAGCGTGATGTATTTAAAGTACCAGCTTTTATGCATGACATGCTTGATAAAAAATGGCTTGGAAGCAAAACAGGTCAAGGATTCTTCTTAAAACAAGGAAAAGAAATTTTAGAATTAAATCCTGAAACGATGGAGTACGAAGCTCGCAAAAAATTAAAAGCTACATCTATCGAGTTAAGTAAACAAGAAAAAGGTTTATCGAATAAATTGAAAGCGCTTGTATACGCGAAAGACCGCGCAGGAGAGTTGTTATGGAACATCATCACACCAACTCTTTTATACTCTGCAAAACTTCATAAAGAAATTGCTGACGATATCGTTGCAATTGACCAAGCGATGAAGTGGGGCTTTGGCTGGGAGCAAGGACCATTTGAAGTTTGGGATGCAATCGGCGTTGAAAAGTCCGTTCAAAAGATGGAAGAAAACGGCGTAGTTGTTCCGACTTGGGTGAAAGAAATGGTAGAGAAAGGTTTCACTACTTTCTACAAACATGATAACGGAGATAGCTACTATTACGATAATGGCGAATATAAGCTAATCGAACGTAATAAAAAGGCAATCTCTCTTAAACAATTAAAAGCGAAAAATGGCGTATTAAAGAAAAATAGCGGAGCGAGCTTAATCGATTTAGGCGACGGTATCCTTTGCTTAGAATTTCATTCGAAGAGCAATGCAATCGGTATGGATATTACGCAAATGATTAACTACGCTGTTGATGAAGTAGAAAAGAATTATAAAGGTCTTGTTATCGGTAACCAATCGAAGAACTTCTGCGTTGGTGCAAACTTAGCAATGATCTTAATGGAAGCACAAGATGACAACTACTTTGAAATTGAGTTGGTTGTGAAAAACTTCCAAGATGCAATGACGAAAATTAAATATTCTTCTAAGCCAGTTGTAGCAGCACCATATGGTATGACGCTTGGCGGAGGTACAGAAGTTTGTTTACCAGCAGCTAGCATTCAAGCTTCTAGCGAAACGTATATGGGCTTAGTAGAAGTTGGTGTTGGCTTAATCCCTGGCGGAGGCGGTAATAAAGAGCTATACATTAAACACTTAAATAAAATGCCAAACGGTGTAGAGTTTGATCTGCAAAAAGTTGCGAATAAAGTATTCGAATCTGTAGCGATGGCGAAAGTTTCTACATCAGCACAAGAAGCTGTATCGAACAACTTCTTAGGCGATAAAGACGGTATTAGTGTGAATGGTGATCACTTACTATATGATGCGAAACAAAAAGCACTTGCTTTATATGAAGCTGGCTATAAAGCACCAATCCGTAAAAAGATACCAGTTGTTGGTGAAACAGGATATGCAACTCTTGTACTTGGTGCAGAAGCAATGCATTTATCAGGTTACATTTCTGAACATGATCTTCACATTGCGAAGAAACTTGCATATGTCATTGCGGGCGGAAAAGTACCGTACGGAACAGAAGTTGATGAGCAGTATTTATTAGATGTAGAACGTGAAGCATTTATTAGCTTAGTAAGTGAGATGAAATCACAAGCAAGAATGCAGCACATGCTTGTAAAAGGAAAGCCATTACGTAACTAATAACGAGGGGAGATATCGTTCATGAGAGAAGCTGTCATTGTTGCGGGAGCAAGAACACCAATTGGAAAAGCAAAGAGGGGTTCATTAAAAACAGTTCGTCCTGACGATCTAGGGGCGTTAGTAGTAAAGGAAACGTTAAAGCGTGCGAATTATGAAGGACCAATCGACGATTTAATTTTCGGTTGTGCAATGCCAGAAGCAGAGCAAGGGCTAAATATGGCTCGTAATATCGGCGGACTAGCAGGACTTTCTTACGATGTTCCAGCTATTACAATTAACCGTTACTGTTCTTCAGGGTTACAAAGTATCGCTTACGGAGCAGAGCGCATTATGCTTGGTCACTCGGAAGCTGTATTATCAGGCGGAGCGGAATCAATGAGTTTAGTTCCGATGATGGGACACGTTGTTCGTCCGAATAGTCGCCTTGTAGAAGCAGCTCCAGAATATTATATGGGTATGGGACATACAGCAGAGCAAGTTGCTGTGAAATATGGAATTTCTCGTGAAGAACAAGATGCATTTGCAGTAAGAAGTCATCAACGTGCTGCGAAAGCATTAGCTGCAGGTAACTTCGCTGATGAAACAGTATCGGTAGATGTAACGTTACGTACTGTTGGATCAAACAATAAACTGCAAGAAGAAACAATCATTTTCGCACAAGACGAAGGTGTAAGAGCAGAAACGTCGCTAGACATTTTAGGTAAATTACGTCCAGCATTTAACGTTCGCGGTTCTGTAACAGCTGGTAACTCTTCACAAATGAGTGACGGTGCAGCATCTGTACTATTAATGGATCGTGAAAAAGCAGTGAGTGATGGCATGAAGCCACTTGCAAAATTCCGTTCATTTGCAGTAGCTGGCGTACCACCAGAAGTAATGGGAATCGGTCCAATCGCTGCAATTCCAAAGGCGTTAAAATTAGCTGGTTTAGAGCTATCTGATATCGGCCTATTCGAACTAAATGAAGCATTCGCTTCTCAATCAATCCAAGTTATTCGTGAGCTTGGTTTAGATGAAGAAAAAGTAAACGTAAACGGCGGTGCAATCGCACTTGGACACCCACTTGGTTGTACAGGAGCAAAACTAACACTATCCCTTATTCACGAAATGAAACGCCGCAACCAACAATTCGGTATCGTAACAATGTGTATCGGCGGCGGAATGGGAGCAGCGGGAGTATTTGAATTACTATAAAAAAAGTGCAGGTGGCTTGCTCAGAACAGGAGGGCGTTGGAAGCCCTGACGAAGAGGCGCTTTTGCCTCACAGGAAGGGGTGAAACGACCGACTGTTCTAGCCACCGAACAGTCTAGCCGCTGGAACTAGATTATAAAAAGTGGAAGTGGCTCGTTCAGAACGAGACGCCAATGCAAAGAATGGAAGCAACAAAGGTTTATAAAAATAAAATTGAGAGCCAGCTTCTTTCAAAAAGAAAGGAGCGGCTTATGAAAATATGAAGGAGGAAATTTTCATGGAAAAAACAGTAGGAAATGCGGTTAAAGGCGGTAGCTTTTTAGTTGATGAGATTACGATTGATCAAGTGTTTACGCCAGAGGATTTTTCATCTGAGCATAAAATGATTGCAAAAACGACAGAGGACTTTATCGTAAATGAAGTTCTTCCAGAGCTTGAATATTTAGAGCAACACGAGTTTGATCGTTCTGTTCGTCTTTTAAAAGAAGCTGGGGAACTTGGTTTATTAGGCGCTGACGTACCAGAAGAGTACGGCGGAATTGGCCTTGATAAAGTAAGCTCAGCGTTAATCGCAGAGAAATTCTCTCGCGCTGGTGGCTTCGCAATTACTCACGGTGCTCACGTAGGTATCGGATCTTTACCAATCGTATTATTCGGTAACGAAGAGCAAAAGAAAAAGTATTTACCATTACTTGCAACTGGTGAAAAATTAGCGGCATACGCATTAACAGAGCCAGGTTCAGGGTCTGATGCATTAGGTGCGAAAACAACTGCACGTTTAAATGCAGAAGGTACACATTACGTATTAAATGGTGAAAAACAATGGATTACAAACTCTGCATTCGCTGACGTATTTATCGTATACGCAAAAATTGATGGAGAGCACTTCTCTGCATTTATCGTAGAGAAAGAATATGCTGGCGTATCTACAAGCCCAGAAGAAAAGAAAATGGGTATTAAATGTTCTTCAACTCGTACGTTAATTTTAGAAGATGCATTAGTACCGAAAGAAAACTTACTTGGTGAAATTGGTAAAGGTCATATTATCGCGTTCAACATTTTAAATATCGGCCGTTATAAATTAGGTGTTGGTACAGTTGGATCTGCGAAACGTGCAGTAGAAATTTCAGCACAATATGCAAACCAACGTCAACAGTTCAAACAACCAATCGCTCGCTTCCCATTAATTCAAGAGAAACTTGCGAACATGGCAGCGAAAACATATGCAGCTGAAAGCTCTGTATACCGTACAGTAGGTTTATTCGAAAGCCGCATGAGCACATTATCTGAAGAGGAAGTAAAGGACGGTAAAGCAGTAGCAGCTTCTATCGCTGAATATGCAATCGAGTGCTCTTTAAATAAAGTATTCGGTTCTGAAGTACTAGATTATACAGTAGATGAAGGTGTTCAAATTCACGGTGGTTACGGATTTATGGCAGAGTACGAGATTGAAAGAATGTACCGCGATTCTCGTATTAACCGTATTTTTGAAGGAACGAACGAAATTAACCGTCTAATCGTACCAGGTACGTTCTTACGTAAAGCGATGAAAGGTGAATTACCACTTCTTCAAAAAGCACAAAAATTACAAGAAGAGTTAATGATGATGATGCCAGAAGAAGTAGGCGATGAGCCATTAGCACTTCAAAAATATTTAGTAACTAACGCGAAGAAAATCGGCTTAATGGTAGCTGGATTAGCTGCTCAAAAATACGGTAAAGCATTAGATAAAGAGCAAGAAATTCTTGTGAATATCGCTGATATCGTAAGCAACCTTTACGCAATGGAGTCAGCTGTTCTTCGTACAGAAAAAGCAATTAAAACAACTGGTCTTGAAAAGAATAAACAAAAAGTGTTATACACTGAAGTATTCTGCCAAGAAGCATTCAACGAAATCGAAGCAGATGCGAAAGAAACACTTATCGCAGTTGAAAACGGCGACATGCTGCGCATGATGTTATCATCATTACGTAAATTAACTCGCCACACACCACTTAACGTAATTCCGAAGAAACGTGAAATCGCTGCGAAAATTTTAGAAGATGAGCGTTACACAGTTTAATAGCTGTAAAGAACAGTAGTCGTATAACCGGCTACTGTTCTTTTTTTTTTTTTTGCAAAAATGAAAATTTTAGTGTCATAAAACTAATGCCATTAGTATAATAAAACTAATAGCGTTAGTTTTATTCGGAAAGGGAGCTGGAAATATGAGAGTGATACATGAAAAAACGGTATATCAATTGTCATTTTTGCCAAGAGTGTTTCCTGTGAATTGTTACTTTGTCGAGGAAGAAGATGGTTTAACTTTAATTGATGCGGCTTTGCCATATAGCGCGAAAGGAATTTTACAGGCGGCTGAGAAAATAGGGAAACCAATTACTAAGATTGTATTAACACATGCGCATGATGATCATATTGGTGCATTAGACGCATTAAAGGAAGTGCTTCCTAATGTTCCAGTCTATATTTCTAAACGGGACGCAAAGCTTTTAGAAGGAGATACGACGTTACAAAAGGATGAACCGAATATACCGATAAAAGGCGGTGTACCTAAAAAGATAAAAACGGTACCTGATGTTTTATTGGAAGATGGCGACCGAGTTGGATCGCTTCTTGCGATTATGACACCGGGACATACGCCAGGATCCATGTCGCTTCTTGATGTACGAAATAAAGCTCTTATTGTCGGGGATGCCTTCCAAACAAGAGGAGGTATGGCTGTTTCGGGACAAATGAAATTTTGGTTTCCGTTTCCTGCGATGGCAACGTGGAGCAAAGAAATATCATTACAAAGTGCAGAGAAGCTAAGCGAATATGAGCCTTCCTTACTTGCGGCAGGACATGGGAAAATGATAAAGAATCCGGGCACTGTCATAAAACTTGCTATTAAGGAAGCTAAGCGGAATATAGAAAGTGTGAAAGAGGGTTAATTTATGTCACCGAGAATCGGACTTACATTGCAGAAAATTGTAGAAACAGCGGTCGAAATTGCAGATGCAAATGGAATACAAGAAGTAACATTAGCTTCATTAGCGCAAAGGTTAGGGGTACGTTCACCTTCGCTATACAATCATGTGAAAGGTTTACAAGATGTACGGAAAAATCTCGGTATTTACGGAATAAAACAGCTGCATAACAGACTGGAAGAAGCGGCTGAGGGTAAACGTATGGATGAAGCAATTCATGCTTTAGGAGAAGCGTATGTAGCATTCGTCCGCAAACACCCTGGACTGTATGAAGCAACCTTTTTACGAGATGAAGAAGTAAGAAAAGCAGGTGACGGAATTGTAAAGCTTTGTCTTCAGGTTTTACAACAGTACGGCTTAGAAGGAGAGAATGCACTTCATGCGACACGTGGATTCAGAAGTATTTGCCATGGATTTGCGTCGATTGAACAGCAGGGTGGATTTGGTTTGCCGCTAGATTTAGATACAAGTCTACATGTATTATTGGAAACATTTATTAAAGGATTACATGTAATGAGAGGTTGAATAGGAAGCGAGACAACCCGAAACCTTAGAAGCGATTCTAAGGTTTTTTCGTGCATATGATTTCAAAAGATCGGTAGGTGGATTAAAGTTTCACTTTATTGGTGTTAAAAATAGTTTACATGATGTTAAAAATAAATTACAAATAAAATATAGAAAATAATGTAAAATAAGGAGAGGTTATGAAATAGAGTGGGAATTTAAAAAATAATCTCGTTGTACTTAGAGCAGAAAAACGTTGGTCACAAACTGATTTAGCGAACAAAGCTGGGGTAAGTAGACAAACGATCGCCTCAATTGAAGCGAATCGTTACAATCCATCTTTAATTTTAGCTTTTGAAATTGCACATATTTTCGGTAAGGAGTTTCATGAAGTTTTTCAATATAAGATAGAGGGGGAAACGGAATGAGTATTGTAATAGGGATCATAATCTCAGTAGCAGGACTAATAGGTGTTTTATATTCAACACGTTTTCAGAAGAATGAGGGGGAAGATGAAAGAGGCGAGCATATTACAGGGAATGCAGCTAAAATTTCATTGTTTGTATTTTTATTTCTATATTTAGTTATCTTTTTAATCGGGAATCTATATTCGTTGACAGGCGAACAGTATAAGTTAGCAAATGCATTTTTATTAGCAGGGGTACTTTGTTCGTATGCTTTAACTATTGTAGTTTTGAAAAGAAGATATTAGATGGAAAAGAGTCTCTAATGGTTTAGAGGCTCTTTCTTATTAAATGATATTATTTTGCAGGTTTGAAAAATGTATATATCGCTAAGAAAAAGCAAACGAAACTGAATGCGATAGGATCTTGATAGGGACTAGGTTCAGAGCCTTTCTGAATTTCTGTAAGGAAGTCATGTGTTTTCATATTCATTGCTCCTTTAACTAATAAGTTTTATATGATGCGAGGGTTATGGTGGATAGAAAGTTTTTTGAAACTTCATATAATAATTATTGTATAGCAATCGGATTCCTAAAACTATAGAATACAAAGTTTTCATAATATGTAAAATTGCATATTATTCTTTTGAAATATTTGTTATATTATCTTTATATTTACATTAAAGGATTTTTATTGAGGGAAATGAAAACAAATGGAGGAATATTATGAGTAAAACAGTGTTAGAAGCGTATAGCGCGGAAAGAAAAATAGAGAATATAACATATAAAAATCTATTTGTAATGATAGCAACCATTTTAGGATTCTTACTTCTGGGAGGATTATTCCTTGGTTTGGCTTTGGGGATTTATGGTGAGGAAGCGTTGCGTGATAATTTAGAGGGGTACTATTTCCTTTTAATAGATGCAGCTGTTGTTGCTATCGTTGTACTAGCTTATAAACCAGTTCTTCATTTTATTAAATCTATTTGGGATGTATCCGTTTTGAAGAATGGGAAGACATATTTATATCTATTAATTGGTTTTATAGTCATTGCGTTATCACAATATTTAATGTTACATGTGTTTAGTTTTGAAAGTGCAGAAGAACAGAAGGAACAATTAGGGAGCTTAGGGATTCAAAATAGCATACAAAGTATTATATATGTGTTAAGTGTTGCTATAATTACACCGGTTAAAGAAGAAATTCTATTTCGAGGTATTTTATATCGATTTTTAGAAAAGAAATATAATTTTTTAGTTGGTATCATTATTTCTTCCTTCATTTTTGGAATTCTTCATGGAGGTCTTCTAATTACGGCAACGATTATGGGAATGGTATTTGCAATGTTATACAAAAAGACGCAATCTATTATACCTAGTATTGTTTTACACATTGTATGGAACTTACTTGTGAGTATAAGTATGATTGTGTCTCTATAAAAATAAATACATAACCAGTATAAAAGATGAATGGCTTAGCTATTCATCTTTTATTTTGTATGCACGTGAAAAAGTTAATTCATGTATACAATCAAAAAAGAGCTAAATACTAACAGTGAACGAATAAAGAAAGGTAGGAGTATTCTATGCAAAATTTAACAGAGCTTGAAGTAGAAAACTTACGCCATTTAATTGGTGGACATGCAACAATTATTAATAAGTTAGACCAGTATGCACAGGCTTGTACAGATCCACAACTGAAACAAATGTTACAAAAGGATGCGCAAGATGCACGAAATACGAAACAGCAATTAATGACTTTCCTAGGATAGGAGGAAACGACAGATGAATGAAAAAGATATGGTAAACGATTATTTAGCAGGATTAAATGCAAGTTTAACAAGTTATGCAAATTATATTTCTCAGTCTGATAATGAACAGTTACATCAAACGTTAATCCAAATTCGTAATCAAGATGAGATGCGTCAACGTAATATGTATGAGTACGCAAAGCAAAAGAGTTATTATAAGCCAGCTGCACCTGCTAACCCAATGATTGTACAGCAATTAAAAGGCCAATTAAGTGCAGAATAATGGGATGAAAAAACGGGCGAATGAAGTCGCTCGTTTTTTTGTTTTGTCCCGTAAAAGTACAATTGGTGAAGGGTGATTAAGGTTTCACTTTATATATGTCAATAAATATATAATAAATATTTTTCCAGTTGTAACAAATATGACGAAAATGGAATATAACAATTCACAAAAAAGACAAAAGTTTGCTCAATGATTCACAAAGTATCCATGGTTTATATCGTGGGAATCTATATAATGAGGAGTGTAAAGAACAAAAGAAATAGATTATATGATCAATTAGGAGAGATTGCTATGAAAAGAAATACAAGAAAAATTGCAATTATCGGTACTGGATTAGTTGGATCAAGTTGTGCATATTCCATTGTAAATCAAGGTATTTGCGAAGAACTATTATTAATTGATATAAATCATGAACGTGCAGTTGGGGAAGCGATGGATTTATCACACTGCATTAATTTTACAAATACAAGAACAAAAGTATATGCAGGAAGCTATGAAGACTGCAAAGATATGGATATCGTTATTATTACAGCAGGACCAGCACCAAAACCTGGACAAAGTCGCTTAGATACTTTAGGAGCGAGTGCGAAGATTATGGAAAGTATTGTTGGCGGCGTAATGGAAAGTGGATTTGATGGCATTTTCTTACTTGCATCGAACCCAGTTGATATTATTACATATGAAGTGTGGAAATTATCTGGATTACCTAGAAATCGTGTGATCGGTACTGGTACATCACTAGATTCTTCTCGCTTAAGAACAATTTTATCTGAAATGTTACATGTAGATCCTCGTAGTATTCATGGGTATTCTCTAGGAGAACATGGTGATTCTCAAATGGTTGCCTGGTCTCACGTAACTGTTGGTGGAAAGCCAATTCTACAAATTTTAGAAGAGAAAAAAGACCAATTTGGTGAAATAGATTTAGATGAAATTGTTGAGAAGACTGCAAAAGCTGGATGGGAAATTTATAAAAGAAAAGGTACTACTTATTACGGAATCGGAAATTCTCTAGCGTATATTGCGAGCTCAATCTTTAATGATGATCACCGTGTAATTGCTGTATCAGCCATTTTAGATGGTGAGTATGGTGAATATGATATTTGTACAGGAGTGCCAGCTATTATTACTAGAGATGGTATGAAAGAAATTGTAGAACTAAATTTAACAGAAGATGAAGAATCTCGATTCGCAAAATCAAACGATATTTTACGTGATTATATGAAAACAATTGGTTACTAACTTATAGGAGAAGGTGAAACAAATGAAGGAATATATAATGTCTCGTGTATTTAAAGCATCAGCTGGAATCGCACAAGGTATTTTCGTATCCCTTGGAATTGGTTTACTAATCGAAAATATAGGAAGAATTGTTGATATTCCAATGCTTATTACAATCGGGGTTGTTGCAAAATCACTTATGGCACCAGCCATTGGTGCCGGAATTGCCTTTATGCTCGGTGCAAATGGTCTTGTAATTTTCTCGGCTATGGTAGCTGGAGCGATTGGTGCCGGATCCATTTCCATTACTGAAGCGGGTCTAATCATTAAAACAGGTGAACCAATCGGTGCATTATTAACAGCAACTTTAGCTGTATATATTGGTAAACGTTTAAGCGGAAAAACTGCGTTAGATATGATGCTCGTTCCATTTGCAGCAATATTAGGTTCTGGTTTAGTCGGTATATGGTTATCTCATAATATTACTCCTGTGTTAAATACAGTTGGAGCATTCATTAAAGATAGTTCAGCTGGTAGCCCGTTCATCGCTTCTATTGTTATTGCAGTCGTTTGGGGACTATTACTTATCTCTCCAGCTTCATCAGCTGCGTTAGCGATCGCACTTAGCTTAGACGGTGTTGCAGGTGGTGCTGCTCTTGCAGGCTGCGTTGCTCAGTTTATCGGATTCTCTGTAATCTCAGCGAAAGAAAATAATTTAGGCGGTATATTAGCTCAAGCGCTTTGTACTCCGAAAGTACAGTTGCCAAATATCACTAAAAATCCAATGATTCTCGTCCCAACTGTCGTCGCCAGTGCTATAGTTGGTCCAGTATCTGCATTAATTTTCCAACTGGAAGCAGGAAAAGAAATTGCAGGTCTTGGATTAAGTTCTCTTATCGCACCAATTAATTTAATTTCTAGCGAAGGATGGGAAGTTGTCCCAGCGATGGTAATCACTTATATCATCATTCCAGTAGCTGTTTCGTATATACTTTACATTGCTCTTAAAAAAGCAGGTCGTATTCATTCTGGTGATATGACTGTACCGCAATCTTAAATTTTATATAGAGAAAAGCAGACTGGAAGCCACAGTCTGCTTTTTACATTTTGTGATTTTGTTTTACTGGAACACGTACAGTTTCTTTTGCTAATAAAAGCTGAACGCCGAAGTAAAGTATGCTTGCAAGCGTCATTCCAGAAATGGCGTCTACAAATGCGTGTTGCTTCGTAAATAGCGTTGATAAAATAATAAGCGTACCGAAGAAGGTAAGAATATAATATTCAAAAGCATGTTGTTCTCTACGTTTAAAGGCAGCTAGCATAATCACAAAGGTAGTAAGAACGTGAATGCTAGGGAAACAGTTTACCGGTTGATCGATACTATAAATATACCGGACTAGTTCGGAAAATACGTCTGATCCAATGACTGTTGGACGTGGTACAGTTGTTTGCCAAAAATAATAAATAGAAAAACAAGCAAGTTTTCCAAAAATTATACTACTTAAAGTGACATAATATTGTTTTCGATCCGCAAAGCAATAATAAATAAGTGCGCCGTATAAGTAAGGAAACCAAAGTAAATAAGGAATAATAAATGCTTTCACAAATGGAATCCAATCATCTACTACAGTTGTGACATCTACTGCGTGTACAGTAGATTTATTTAATACATCGTAAAGGGGACTTACGAGTACGAGTAGAAGTATATAACTTAACGGAAGAAAAGATGAAAGTTTAAATTTCTTCATGATAATCTCCTATGTGTAGTAATGTAAGTAAATTCAATTGATTATAATATAGAAACGTCATTTGAGCTATCGATTTTACTTACATTTTCTTGAATTAACCTTACGTTTTCGTCACTTGACTTAAAAGAAGGGGAGGGTGCTAAATGAAGCGTTTATCGTATTTCTTATTTTTTATATTGATATGCCTAGTGAGTGCTGGGTGTGCAAAGGATAAAGAAGGAGAGAAATTAGAATATAACGGGAGAGCACTCGTAATTGGAGTTATTGGAGAAAAGCCGAAAGATACGTTTAGGAATATAAAGTTTGAGGAAATGAAGTTAGAGGAACTGGAAAAGAAATCTAAGGAAGTGGATGGTTTCTTAATAATGAAAGATTACTTTCAAGAAGCCTCAACAGAGCAGTATAAAAATGTATTTTCATCGCTAAAGAAACCAGTATTTTTTATCGGTTTGCAAGATAAATCATATTCAACGTTTATTACAAAAGGGATAGAGTATAACAGTGCACGAAAAGATGTAAATGCTATGTATACGCAAGGTTTTGCAAATATCGGAAGTGGTGAAGGGCAACAATGGGCAGTTGGTTTATCAAATGGTGGAAATACAGAAGAAAGTATTCATAATATGTATATCGTAGTATTTCAAACAATTGCAGATTATTTAAGTCGATGATGAAGGAGCCTGTAAACGAGGCTTCTTATTTTTTTATGTAGAAGCATATAACAATGTGATTGAGAAGCTCACGCAAGCTTTACAACGTATGCCAGATGCATTCGCGGCTGTAATGATACCGATTTATAATTTTATATCAGCTATTGCAGATTTAATTATAAAATTTAATAAAGCGCATCGAGTATTAGCTCGTTTTATCAAGGGATGATAATGTTAGTTCCACATCTCCCCCTTGCGATTGGTATTGGTTTGTGGGCAAGTATGCAAGCGGCTTTAGCTTCATTATGGCCAATAAGCGTTCTTGTTGAGACTGGACTTGCGGTTATGAGTGGCTAAGGTATGGTTAGTGGCGTCTGCTTGAGCAGGAATTGCAGTAGGATATTCATATGCATATAAACATGTTTATTTATATACTCGCTTACTCTTTCTATACTCGCTTATTCTTTCTATACCTCACTACATCATAACGACTATGCCATAGTTATGTAATGGATTTCTGTTAAAAATTAGTATTAAATATCTTAATTGAAGTGCACTGCATTTCTACCCATTCATTTGTTATATCTTGCTCAATTCCTTCTAAATCAATTAGTATGATACTATCGTAGATATTTAGTGTTGCTAAGTTATCCTCACTGTTATAATCTAGCTTAGCAATTACTTTAAAGCCTTTACTATTCTGAATTATTGCATTTGCATTTTTATCTGAAAAGGTTATATTTGTATTCCATATAAATTCATCATCTATATGTATTTCTACATTATAGTTTTCGTATTTTTCTGGCTTATCCCCATCCCACTCAGCGATAAATGGATTGCTATCTACTTGAACTAAAACTTTATATCCATCTAATAATTTTTCTGATATATCCACTATTTTAATATCCATTGCTTATTACTCCTTTTTATTTTTAATATGGTACTCTAACAAGGGGATTTTCAACATTCATCACGTTATTTACGGGGACAAAGATCCATTTTTCTTTATGAAAGAAAAAATGTGAATAAGAGGATATGTATTGTGAGGATAAGGGGGAATGATGTTGAAAACTATTAAAAATACATTATTATTTGTTCTATGTTTGGTGGTTCTTAGTGGTTGTTTTACAAGAGAGGGAACGATTGTTGGTGGTAAGGTTCATGGAGGTTCAAATAGTATAGATGGAAAGTATAAAAGTTTCACAGGTTTTGCAACTCAAGATATGGATGTAAAAAAAGGTGAAAGCTGGATATTTATCTTTGATGATAAAACGAAGCAAGGAACCATAAAGGCTTATGTTTTAGATTCAAATGATAATACAATACTGGAAGTTAATAGTGGAAACAGTAAAAATAATATTAAAGTGTCTAAAGATGATACATATAAAGTTAAAATTATAACAGAAGAACATGGTGGAGAATTTGAAATATCATGGAAAAAAGAAAAGTAGTTAAGTTAATGAGTATCGGGCCATTATTATGTTCTTAGGATTCGAATACCTTCCAAAGAGATGGAGAAAAAGGAAAGTTTCAGAAAAGTTTCTGCAAGCAAAATTTGCTGATGAAGGAAAAGGGATTTTGATTATTACTTATGCTATAGATTTATATGTAATATCTATTCCTTTAAAAGTAAAGAAATATAATTCACTTTAATTTGTATTGAATATAGAAGTGATTATGCTATGAAAGTCATGTGTATACATGGCTTTTTCTTTGCAGTAATTTCTTACCTGTCGGTGCTATTGCATCCGTTGTAGCGTTATGCGGCGGGTTATTCATTATGGTTGGTGGCCAGGAACAGGGATTTTCCCTTATTTCAAGAGCTGGGATTGTCTATATGGTGGTTCAACTGATTCTGTTATTTATGCGATTACTTGTTGGGATTGCTAAAGCTATTTTGTCCTACACTAGTAGGGCTTTTTTATTAAAAGTAGTTCCTCAATACTTATGAAATATGTAAATGTACATATTGTATTTATTTGGATATTTTCTATGTTAAAATTAAATATAGGGATTTTTGTATATAACGAACTAAAATCAGAAATATCCAATGAATTTTGAGAGGTGTTATATGTTTAAAAACAAGAAATTAATTCGATTTGGTCTAACATTACTTGTATGTTTATGTGTAATTGATTTTACAATCAGTTATTTTCAAGCATATCTCGAATCAGCGGCAGGTATTAAATGGGTAGTCTCAGAAACTTGGAGAACTATTTTGTTAGATGCCCCTGAAAGTATATTGGTTATTTTAGGCGCAATTGCTTTATATGATTTCACAAAAGAAACATCTCCAAAAGACGCATCCATTTAAATGCGTCTTTTTTCTTTGCAGTAATTTCTTCAAAATCATGGAATACTCTCACTATTACGGCCAAAATCGTTAGTTCCTTTTATCTGTACGCCTTTGTCATTTAAAGTGTTTCCGGGTTCTGTGATTATAGGCTGAAATGGTTAAATAAACGTTTGTTTAAGATGTATGTTCGGTAGGAAGAAACCGATGCAACTCAAAGGTTAACAAAGAAAAGTAGGAAATTAATCAAACGTTTGTTTAAGGTGTATGTTCGGTAGAAAGAAACCGATGCAATTCAAGGGTTAACAAAGAAAAATAGGGAGTTAATCAAACGTTTGTTTAAGATATATGTTCGGCGAGTGATGAGAGAAGAATCTAAAAAATTTATATATTTATTTTTTCTTAACAAATGGCGGAAAAATAAGAAAAATTTGCAGGATTATTAAAAATTATCACGAAATAAGTAAAAGTTTAGCGAATAATCGTTTGAAATAATAAAACGTTTTCTATATGATAAAGGTAAAGGTTAGTAAAAAAGTAGGTGAATTTATGACAGTAACATTTTATTCATATCCAAAGTGTGGCACATGTCAAAAAGCAAAGAAATGGTTTGAGGCAAACGATGTAGCATATGAGATGATTCATATTGTTGAAAATCCACCGTCAAAAGAAGATTTACGTAATTTACATGAGAAAAGTGAATTACCATTAAAAAAATTCTTTAATACAAGTGGAATGCGTTACCGCGAACTTGGTTTAAAAGATAAGTTAAAGGATGCAAGCGAAGACGAAATGTATGAGCTTTTAGCATCTGATGGCATGTTAATTAAACGTCCAATTGTAACAGATGGAACGAGTGTAACACTTGGTTTTAACGAAGAGCAGTTTGAAAGTGTGTGGAAAAAGTACCAATAAGGTATTTTTACATAATTAATACATTCACTGGAGGTACAGTCATGAGCATTCCAAATAATTTACGTTACTCTGAAGAACACGAATGGGTAAAAACAGAAGGTAATGCGGTTGTTATCGGTATTACTCATTTTGCGCAAGGTGAGTTAGGCGATATCGTATTCGTTGAACTTCCTGAAGTAGGTGCAACAATCGAAGCTGACGAGCCATTCGGAAGCGTAGAATCTGTTAAAACAGTTTCTGAATTATACGCACCTGTAAGTGGTAAAGTTGTAGCAGTAAACGAAGAATTAAGTGACCAACCAGAACTAGTTAACGAATCTCCATACGAGGGTGCATGGATGGTTAAAGTTGAACTTTCTGATGCAAGCCAAGTTGAGAAGTTATTAACTGCAGAAAAATATGCAGAAATGACAAACCAAGACTAATTATAGTCGACTAAAGGACAGCCTTTGTGCTGTCCTTTTTTATTTTGTGTTACATAATACATTTAAAATCGAGTGTAAATGAATAAGCTATTATGGGAATGAACGTTTTTCGGTAAGGTTTCATGTGGCTTCGTAATCTGAACGAGCCGCTTGCGTTTTTCATTGTCCAGCGCCACCTCCTAGCACCTTCCGCACGAGAAGACAAAAAGCGTCTTCTGTACGAAAGAACCTTAGCCAACAGGGCTAAACAGTCGGCTCCGCTTTTCTTTATGATCCAGCTCCAACGGCTAGATTGTTCGGTGGTTTCGCTTCTTCCTGCAAGGCAAAAAGCGCCTTTGCGTCAGAAGCTCCATCCCCCTCACAATCTGAACGAGCCGCTTCCGCTTTTCTTTTGCAAAAATAAACAGGAAACAACATGAAAATAACGAATATACTATATACTAAGTTAAAGGTTGTATAGTATATGGTGATCGGGTGATGACATATGATTTATGTGGAAAAAGTCATTATTGTAGAAGGTAAATCAGATAGAAGAAAGATTGAATCTATTATTCGTGAACCGGTGGAAATTGTTTGTACAAATGGTACAATTGGTTTATCGAAAATGGATGAGCTCATTGATCAGTTTTTTGATAAGGAAGTGTATGTACTAGTGGATGCTGATGATGCTGGAGAAAAGTTAAGGAAACAGTTTCGAAAAGAATTTCCGCAAGCAGAGCATATTTATATTGATCGCTCGTACCGAGAAGTGGCAACTGCGCCATCTTCACATTTAGCAAATGTATTATGGGGAGCTGACATTGACGTTTATACAGAATATTTACGGTAAGGAATGATAGAAGTGATTGATTGGACAGGTGCCGAAGCTACAGCCCTAATAGGAAATGAAGAAAAAACAGTGTTATATGTGTATACACCAATGTGTGGAACATGCCAATTGGCAAAGAAGATGTTAACGGTCGTTGAGATGACGATTGAAGATTTGAAAATTGGAATGTTAGATTTAAATTATGCCCCGCATTTAGCGAAAGAGTATGGGATAGAAAGTGTACCGTGTTTACTTGTTTTTGAAAATGGGACACTCATGAAGAAGATATATGCATTTCATTCGGTTGAATATTTATATACGGAATTAAAGTAGGCGGCAAAGTTTTTGCCGCCTCGACATATTTCTCGGGAAATATGTCGAGATGCAGGGTGGCTACAGTATTTGTCGAGCGAAAGTAACAGGATTGCTCTTTAGTGAGAGGGAATGGTATGTGTAATAGAAAGTGATATGAAGGATGTGATTTAGGGTGAAATTATATTCTTTGCTGCAATCATTTGTAAATTACGCTAATGGTCAATATCATTTAGAGCCGCTTTTAAGACAAGGAGAAAGAACTGTTAATTTCCGCTTTGGAGATGAAAGTTGTTCGTTACAAATTTCAAGAGATTATATAGAGCTGCTACATGAGGAAAGAGGAACGGAGCAAATCGTTTGTGTAGATGAGGAAGATGTAAAACAATTGGTGAACGGAAATGTACGATTGCAAATGTTAATGAACGATGGACGTGTACAATATTCGGGCACGTATCGAACGATGCTATTAGTTGAATCGATGTTTCATATATGTAAGCCGATGTCAGTGGGTGCTTAAAAGTCTGAAGTTTCTTTTTTTACGAAAATTTCTGTTGACATGGCGTATGGATATTGATACAATTCAATTCATAAAATATAGACAATTTCATAAATTACAAATCAGACGAAAATGTAATCTGATTTCTCTTATCAAGAGAGGTGGAGGGACTGTGCCCTGTGAAGCCCGGCAACCGTCAACTTATGTTGAAATGGTGCCAATTCCTGCAAAGCAAATGCTTTGAGAGATGAGAGAGAGGGATAATGTTGTTATATACGCATATAAACCTTTCTGCTTCTCTAAAAGCGGAAAGGTTTTTTTGTTGTTTGAATGTGGAGGACATTCAAATAATAAAAGTAGTGATAACGGTGGACTACACGCATTAAAAATAAAAAATTGCGGATTCGACCAAAAATCTAGCTTCAGCGGCTAGAACAAAAAAAGGGGTGAACATCATGATCTTGTTAGAAAATGTAAAGAAAATATATAAAGCAAAAAGCGGTGATGTCACTGCTGTAGATAATGCCAGTTTAAAAATAGACAAAGGTGAAATCTTTGGTGTTATCGGATATAGTGGCGCTGGGAAAAGTTCGTTAATTAGATTATTCAATCAGTTAGAGAAACCAACTTCTGGCCAAATTACAATTGCAAATCGTGTGATTTCAGCAATTACAGGGAGTGAACTTCGTAAGGCAAGGCAAGAAATCGGAATGATTTTTCAGCACTTCAACTTACTTTGGTCACGAACTGTACGCGAAAATATCGAGTTCCCACTTGAAATTGCAGGTGTCGATAAGGCGAAGAGAAAAAAACGCGTAGATGAGTTAATTCATCTTGTTGGATTAGAAGGAAGAGGAGACGCGTATCCATCTCAGCTAAGCGGAGGACAAAAGCAACGCGTTGGTATTGCAAGAGCATTAGCTAACAACCCACAAGTGCTTTTATGTGATGAAGCGACATCAGCTCTTGATCCAGAAACGACAGATCAAATTTTAGATTTATTATTAGATATTAATAAGCGTCTAGGTTTAACAATTGTACTCATTACACACGAGATGCACGTGATTCGAAAGATTTGTAATCGAGTGGCGGTAATGGAGAAAGGAAAGATTGTAGAAACGGGTCCAGTACTTGATGTATTCCGCAATCCGCAGAAAGACATTACAAAGCGATTTGTACAGCAGTTAACGGATTCTGAAGATACAAATGAAACGATTGAAAGTTTAATTGAAAAGTATCCAGATGGTAAAGTAATTCGTTTGCAGTTTATCGGTGAAGCTGTAGAAAGACCAGTACTTCAAAGATTAATGCAACGCAGTGATATAGAAGTTAGCATTTTGCAAGGAAACATCGCACAAACGAATAACGGCTCTTACGGTAGTTTAGTTGTTCATTTAAATGGTGAGGAAACAGCGATTCAGCAAGCAATAGAGGGAATACATCAAGATCAAGTAGAGCTGGAGGTGATTGCACATGGATAAGTTAATTGCAAATGTTGATTGGAATCAAATGTTAGAAGCAACTGGTGAAACGTTATATATGACGGCAATCGCAGCTCTTGCCACATTTGTATTAGGACTAATTTTAGGATTGTTACTCTTTATGACAGCGAAAGATAATTTATGGGAAAACAAAGCGGTTAACACGGGGATTGGAGCGTTCGTAAACATTTTCCGCTCGATACCGTTCATCATTTTAATCATTTTATTAATCCCATTCACAAAGATTCTGCTTGGAACAATTCTTGGAGCGAGTGCAGCACTTCCAGCTTTAATTATTGGGGCGGCACCATTTTACGCGAGAATGGTTGAAATTGCGCTTCGTGAAATTGATAAAGGTGTAATTGAAGCTTCGAAAGCAATGGGAGCAAAAACAAGCACAATTATTTTGAAAGTGTTAATTCCAGAATCGTTACCAGCATTAGTATCTGGTATTACTGTTACGACAATTGCTTTAGTAGGCTATACAGCGATGGCGGGAGTTGTTGGTGCTGGTGGCCTTGGAACACTTGCTTATTTAGAAGGATTCCAGCGAGGAAATAACGATGTAACAATCGTTGCGACAATTTGTGTATTACTAGTTGTATTTTTCATTCAGTGGATTGGTGATAGTTTAACGACTCGAATAGATAAACGATAATAAAAAACGGGAGGATGTTTCAAATGAAAAAATTATTACTTACAGCACTTATTTCAACTTCAATTTTTGGGTTAGCTGCTTGTGGCGGGAAAGATAAAGATGAAAAGAAACTAGTTGTGGGGGCTTCTAACGTACCGCACGCTGAAATTTTAGAAAAGGCTAAACCTTTATTAGAGAAAAAAGGAATTGAATTAGAAATTAAAAAATTCCAAGACTACGTATTACCAAATAAATCGTTAGCGGATAAGGATTTAGATGCAAACTACTTCCAGCACATTCCGTATTTAGAAAAAGAAATGAAAGATAAAAAATATGATTTTGAAATAGCAGGGAAAATTCATTTAGAGCCAATCGGTGTATATTCTCAAAAATATAAGAGCTTAAAAGAACTTCCAGACGGGGCGACAATTATTATGAGTAATTCCGTTACCGACCATGGACGTGGTTTAGCGATTTTACAAAAAGAAGGCATTTTAAAAATTAAAGACGGAGTAGATCCAGTTAGTGCAACTCAAAAAGATATTGCAGATAATCCGAAAAACTTAAAGTTCAAAACGGATATTGAGCCTGGTTTATTACCACAAGTGTATAACAACAAAGAAGGCGACGCTGTTTTAATTAACTCGAACTATGCAATTGATGCGAAATTAAACCCAGAAAAAGATGCAATTGCAATTGAAGGTGATGATTCTCCATACGCAAACGTATTAGTGGTTCGTAAAGGTGATAAAGATAAAAAAGCGATTAAAGAGCTTGTAGAAGTATTACATTCTAAAGAAATTGAAGACTTTATTACTAAAGAATATAAAGGGGCAGTTGTTCCTGTAAAAGAATAATTGCTGAAAAAGGGCTGGTGTATGCCGGCTCTTTTTTTCTAACTACATAACTATAGGGGAGAAGGGGACATCATATGAAAAAGATTCTACTGTCAGTTGTTACAGCACTATCTGTATTTACATTAGCTGCTTGCGGGGGGAAAGAGGAGAATAAGCTTGTCGTGGGAGCTTCTAACGTGCCGCACGCTGTTATTTTAGAAAAGGCACAGCCGATATTAGAGAAAAAGGGTATTAAATTAGAAATTAAAAAGTTCCAGGACTATGTTCTGCCGAATAAAGCGTTAGCGGATAAGGAAATTGATGCGAACTACTTCCAGCACATTCCTTACTTAGATAAAGAAATTCAAGAAAAGGGATATAAAATTGTAAACGCAGGAAAAATCCATTTAGAGCCAATGGGCATTTATTCTAAGAAATATAAAAGTTTAAAAGAAATTCCAGATGGCGGAACAGTTATTATGAGTAATAACGTAGCGGAGCGTGGCCGTATGCTCGCATTGTTACAAAAAGGCGGCGTTATTAAATTAAAAGACGGTGTAGATGTTGTTAAAGCAACAGTAAAAGATGTTGTAGAAAATCCAAAAAACTTAAAGTTTAAAACAGATGTTGAACCTGGGCTTTCACCGAAGCTGTATGAAAATAATGAAGGGGATGCTTTATTCATTAATTCAAACTATGCAATTGATGCGAAGTTAAATCCAACAAAGGATGCAATTGCGATTGAAGGATCAGACTCTCCGTACGCAAATATTATTGCAGTTCGTAAAGGTGACGAGAAGAAAAAAGAAATTAAAGAATTAGTAGAAGTACTGCATTCAAAAGAAATCCAAGACTTTATTAATAAAGAATATAAAGGTGCTGTACTTCCGGTAAGTGAATAAACACAAGGAAAGGACTGGAAAATTCCCAGTCCTTTTTTCTTTATATAAATAAGAAGAAAGGTGTATCATATAAGGATGCAAGGGAAATACTTATATACATTTGTGAAAAAATTGTTACTTTTTTTCGTCGTTTGCGATATCATTTTATTTGATATAAGATTAGAATGAGAATAAAATGAGAATATGAACGTTTTAGGAATTTTTAAAATGTATATATAGGATTAATGGAGGTATTGAGATGGCTGGTTCTACATTAACGGTTAAAGACTTACACGTATCAATTGATGGCAAAGAAATTTTAAAAGGTGTAAACCTTGAAGTAAAAGGTGGAGAAATCCACGCAATTATGGGACCTAACGGAACAGGTAAATCAACTTTATCTTCTGCGATTATGGGTCACCCAAAGTATGAAGTAACAGAAGGTAGCATCATCATCGACGGTGAAGATGTATTAGAAATGGAAGTAGACGAGCGCGCACAAGCAGGTCTATTCCTAGCAATGCAATATCCAAGTGAAATTAGCGGAGTAACAAACGCTGACTTCTTACGTTCTGCAATTAATGCACGTCGTGAAGAGGGCGATGAAATTTCTCTTATGAAATTTATCCGTACATTAGATAAAAACATGGAATTCCTAGAAATGGATCCAGAAATGGCACAACGTTACTTAAACGAAGGTTTCTCTGGTGGAGAGAAAAAACGTAACGAAATTCTTCAATTAATGATGATTGAGCCAAAAATCGCAATCTTAGATGAAATCGACTCAGGTCTTGATATCGATGCATTAAAAGTTGTATCTAAAGGTATTAACCAAATGCGCGGCGAAGATTTCGGTTGCCTAATGATTACGCATTACCAACGTTTATTAAACTACATCACTCCAGACTTCGTTCACGTTATGATGAACGGTCGTATCGTTAAATCTGGTGGCCCTGAGCTTGCACAACGTCTAGAAGCTGAAGGTTACGACTGGATTAAAAAAGAATTAGGTATTGAAGACGAAACAGCAGAGCAAGAAGCGTAAGAGAGGAGCATAAACATGACAATCGGTACATTACCTTTCGATCAAGAAACAATCCGTCAGCGCGCAAGCGAAGTAAACGAAGCTGCTTGGTTGACTGAGTTCCGCTTACAAGCTCTTGCACAAGCAACTGAACTTCCAATGCCAACGCCTGATAAAACGAAAATTGAAAAATGGGACTTTATCGGAAAAGGCGACGCTGCTAAGCAAGAGCCTGTAAGTTCTTTAACAGAGCTTCCAGAAGCAGTGAAAAACTTAATCGATGAAAATAACAGCGTATTAGTACAACGTACTGGTACAACTGCATTCGTTTCTTTAGCAGACGAAGCAAAAGAAAAAGGTGTTATTTTTACAGACATCGTAACAGCTGCAACAGAGCATGCTGAACTATTACAAAAGTATTTAATGAAAGACGGCGTGAAGGTAGACGAGCATCGTTTAACTGCACTTCATGCTGCATTAATCAACGGTGGTGCATTTGTATATGTTCCGAAAAACGTTGTTCTTGAAACTCCACTTCAAGCTGTATTCTTAGTAGACGGCGAAGAAGCTAACGTATATAACCACGTATTATTCGTAGCTGATGCGAACAGTACTGCAACTTATGTAGAAAACTACGTTGCAAATGAAAATGCTAAAGGTATTGCAAATATCGTAGCAGAAGTAATCGTGGAACAAGGCGCACAAGTTAAATTTGGTGCGGTTGATCTATTAGCAAAAGAAGTAACAACTTACGTTAACCGCCGCGGAGTTATTGGACGCGACGGCCGCATTGATTGGGCTCTAGGCCTTATGAATGACGGAAATACAATTTCAGAGAACGTTACGAATTTAATGGGCGACGGATCATATGCTGATACAAAAACAGTAACAATTGGTCGTGGTAACCAAACACAAAACTTTACAACTAAAGTTGTTCACTTCGGTAAACACTCTGAAGGTTGGATTTTAAAACACGGTGTACAAAAAGATAGTGCAACATCTATCTTTAACGGAATTGGTAAGATTGAACACGGTGCATCTAAATCAAATGCACAACAATCTTCTCGCGTACTTATGTTAGATGAAAAAGCTCGCGGTGATGCAAACCCAATTCTTTTAATCGACGAAGATGATGTAATGGCAGGTCACGCAGCTTCAGTAGGCCGCGTAGATCCGTACCAATTATACTACTTGATGAGCCGTGGTATTCCAAAACGCGAAGCAGAACGTTTAGTCATCCATGGATTCTTAGCACCTGTAGTAAATGAGCTTCCAATTGAAGGAGTAAAGGCACAGCTTGTCGAGGTAATTGAAAGGAAAGTTCGCTAATGAATATTCATGAAATACGCAAACAGTTTCCAATTCTTGATCAAAAAGTGAACGGCAAACAACTTGTATATTTCGATAGTGCAGCAACTTCTCAAAAACCAATTCAAGTCATTGAAACGTTAGAACGTTACTATAAAGAATATAATTCTAACGTGCATCGCGGTGTTCATACGCTCGGTACGAAAGCTACCGACGCGTATGAAGGTGCACGCGAGAAAGTTCGCAAGTTTATTAACGCGAAATCAATGGAAGAGATTATTTTCACGCGCGGAACGACAACTGCATTAAATACAGTAGCGGCTAGCTATGGTCTTCAAAATGTAAAAGAAGGCGATGAAATCGTTATTTCTTACATGGAGCACCATAGTAACATCATTCCGTGGCAACAAGTTGCGAAGAAAACTGGTGCAACTTTAAAATACCTTCCGCTTCAAACAGACGGTACAATTTCTTTAGAAGATGTTCGTCAAACAGTTACACCGAATACAAAAATCGTTTCTATTATGCAAGTATCAAACGTGCTTGGAACGATTAACCCTGTAAAAGAAATCGGAGCAATCGCACACGAAAACGGTGCAATCATGATCGTTGATGGAGCACAAAGTGCACCTCATATGAAAGTGGATGTACAAGATTTAAATTGTGATTTCTACGCATTATCTGCTCATAAGATGTGCGGACCTACAGGTATCGGCGTATTATATGGTAAAAAAGAATTGCTGAACAATATGGAGCCAATTGAATTTGGCGGTGAAATGATTGATTTCGTAGATTTACAAGAATCTACTTGGAAAGAGCTTCCGTGGAAGTTTGAAGCAGGTACACCGATTATCGGTAATGCAATCGGACTTGGTGCGGCAATTGATTTCCTAGAAGAAATCGGTCTTCATAATATTGAAAAGCATGAACATGAATTAGCGCAATATGCTTTAGAAAGACTATCAGAAGTAGATGGCGTTACAATTTATGGTCCAAAGCATCGCGCTGGTCTTGTTACATTTAATATTGAAGACGTACATCCTCATGATGTAGCAACTGTATTAGATGTAGAAGGCATTGCGGTTCGCGCAGGACACCACTGTGCACAACCGCTTATGAAGTGGCTGAAAGCTTCTTCTACAGCACGTGCGAGCTTCTATTTATATAATACAAAAGAAGAAATTGATACATTTGTTGAATCGCTAATCAAGACAAAGGAGTATTTCACAAATGTCATTTAATAATTTAGATACGTTATACCGTCAAGTTATTATGGATCATTATAAGAATCCTCGTAACAATGGCGTGTTAGAAGATAGTGTTACTGTTAACTTGAACAATCCAACTTGCGGCGATCGTATTCAACTTACGATGAAAGTAGAAGAAGGTATTGTGCAAGAGGCGAAGTTTGAAGGAGAAGGGTGTTCTATCTCAATGTCTTCAGCTTCGATGATGACACAAGCAGTAAAAGGTAAGAAAATTGAAGAGGCACTTCAGCTTTCTAAAATTTTCTCTGACATGATGCTAGGAAAAGAGTACGATGACAGCATTGATTTAGGAGATATTGAAGCATTACAAGGCGTATGCAAGTTCCCTGCACGTATTAAATGTGCAACATTAGCGTGGAAAGCGTTAGAAAAGGGCTTAAACGAAGATAAGTAATGTTAAAGGTTCCTAAAAACGAGGTTATCTAAGGAGGGACACACCAACATGGCGAAGCAACTGCCAGATATCGGCGATTATAAATATGGTTTCAAAGACAAAGACGTTTCGATTTTCCGTGCTGGACGCGGTTTAACAAAAGAGATCGTTGAAGAGATTTCACGTATGAAAGAAGAACCAAAGTGGATGTTAGACTTCCGTTTAAAATCACTGGATAAGTTCTATGAAATGCCAATGCCACAATGGGGCGGCGACTTAAACGACTTAGATTTCGATGAAATTACGTACTACGTAAAACCATCTGAGAAATCTGAGAAGTCTTGGGATGAAGTACCTGAGGAAATTAAAGCGACATTTGATAAATTAGGTATTCCTGAAGCGGAGCAAAAATATTTAGCTGGTGTATCTGCACAGTACGAATCTGAAGTTGTATACCACAACATGAAAGAAGACCTAGAAGCTCTAGGAATCGTCTTCAAAGATACAGATAGCGCATTAAAAGAGAACGAAGATATTTTCCGTGAGCATTTCGGAAAAGTAATCCCACCAACAGACAACAAATTCTCTGCATTAAACTCTGCAGTTTGGTCTGGTGGATCATTCATCTACGTTCCAAAAGGTATTAAAGTGGATACACCACTTCAAGCGTATTTCCGTATTAACTCTGAAAATATGGGACAATTCGAGCGTACGCTTATCATCGTAGACGAAGGCGCACACGTACACTACGTAGAAGGTTGTACAGCACCTGTTTACACGACTAACTCACTTCACAGTGCGGTAGTAGAAATCATCATTAAGAAAGATGCATATTGCCGTTATACAACAATCCAAAACTGGGCGAACAACGTATACAACCTAGTTACAAAACGTGCGGTTTGTGAAGAAAACGCAACGATGGAATGGATTGACGGTAACATCGGATCTAAATTAACGATGAAATACCCAGCAGTTATCTTAAAAGGCGAAGGCGCTCGTGGTTTAACATTATCTATCGCGATTGCTGGTAAAGGCCAACACCAAGATGCTGGTGCGAAAATGATTCACTTAGCACCAAACACGTCTTCAACAATCGTTTCTAAATCGATTGCGAAGCATGGTGGTAAAGTAACTTACCGTGGTATCGTACAATTCGGACCAAAAGCGAAAAACTCTCGCTCTAACATCGAGTGTGACACGTTAATCATGGATAACCAATCTACATCTGATACAATTCCTTACAACGAAATCAAAAACGATTACGTTTCACTTGAACACGAAGCGAAAGTATCGAAAGTATCAGAAGAACAATTATTCTACCTAATGAGCCGCGGTATTTCTGAGCAAGAAGCTACAGAAATGATCGTAATGGGCTTCATCGAGCCATTCACTCGCGAACTTCCAATGGAATACGCAGTTGAAATGAACCGCCTAATCAAGTTTGAGATGGAAGGTTCTATTGGTTAAATAGAAATGCGGAGCCGACTGTTCAGACCCGTTGGCTAAGGTTCTTTCGCACAGAAGATGTTTTTTATCTTCTGGTGCGGAAGGTTCTTAGACATGAGGGTCTAGGAGACGAAGCTGGACATATTTAAAGTGGAAGCGGCTCGTTCAGAATGTGAGGGGGATGGAGCTTCTGACGTAGAGGCGCTTTTTGCCTCATAGGAAGAAGTGAAGCCACCGAACATTCTAGCCGCTGGAACTGGATAATATATGTATGAAGAAAGCGCCCTGCTATGCAGGGCGCTTTTTTGTGTTGTGCTTAGGTCGATTTAGTTCAGGCTAGGATACATAGGCGGGTGTTCAGTTAAATATATCAGCGATTATTCAAATATATCGACCATAACTCGGAATATATCGACGATTCGACAAGGAATATCGACTTATCGACAAAGTAAGACAAAAGAAATTCCTTATATACCCCGCAACATGTTGTAGGAAAAGAGACCGACTAGTGGTATGGAAAAGATATTGACAAATCCCCTCCGGAGAATCCACCGAATTGCTCGCTAAACCACTCAGAAAAATAACCATAAAAAACTCTGTTAAACTTTTTGACAAATCCCTCGAACCAAAACGCCCAACTCCACCATCTAAAATCCTTTCACACACTAGAAAAAGTTTTCACATTAAAAAGGACAATCTTTTGCTTTTTCTTATAATGCGAGTACAATGTAAAATAGCAAGAAAAGACGAAAAGTATTTACAGGATTATTGCGTACGTGTAGCGTAAATGGCAGTAAGGAACTGAGAGGAGGTTTTTTCTCTGAATATAAATAAAGAAACAATCATCCACCTTTATCATACAAACGATATACATAGTCATTTTGAAAATTGGCCGCAAATTTCTCGGTTTGTACAAGGGGAGAAAAAGCGAAGACAGGAAGCGGGAGAGACCGTTTTGACGGTTGATATCGGCGATCATGTGGATCGTTTTCATAGTATTTCGGAAGCGACGAATGGACTTGGCAATACGAAGCTTTTGAATGAGGCGTTATATGATTATGTAACGATCGGAAATAATGAAGGAATTACGTTAGCGAAGGAGCATTTGAATCGTCTATATGATGATGCTGGATTTGAGGTGCTCGTTGCGAATTTATTTGAAAAAGAAGGTGTACGTCCGGAGTGGGCAAAGCCTTATAAATTACATACAACGACAGATGGGATTATGATTGCCTTTATCGGGTTAACGGTAGCTTATCCAGAGTTTTATCATATGCTCGATTGGCATATTGAAGATCCACTTATCCATTTAGAGTCTATTTTAGAAGAAGTGCGAGATGAGGCTCATATTACGGTTGTCCTTTCTCATCTTGGAAAAAGCATGGATGAGTATATGGCAGAGCATTATGATATAGATGTTATTTTAGGTGCACATACGCACCATTTATTTGAGCGTGCCGTTCTTATGAATAATACTTTACTTTGTTGTTGTGAAAAGTGGGGACGTTACGTTGGGCACGTTCAGCTTACTGTGGATAAAGAGACGAAGAAGTTATTGAAAAAGGACGGTAGAGCGATTAAGACAGAACGTTTAGGTGCTTATAGTAAACCGTTATCCACAATTGAAATGCTGCAGGAAGAAAGTAAACATATTATGGCAGAGCCTGTCGTTCATTTAAAGGAATCATTACCGATCGATTGGTTTCATGAGACATCATTTTCTCACATGTTAGCAAATGCGCTGAAAACGTGGTGCGATGCAGAGATTGGCATGGTGAATGCGGGTGTACTTCTTGAAGGATTAGAGGAAGGTGTTGTGACGCGCGGAGATATTCACAGAATTTGTCCACATCCAATTAATCCATGTTTATTAAAAGTGCCAGGAAAAACGTTACGAGAAGTTATTTTGAAAGCGCGTCGCCCGAATATGGAGAACCTTGAGGTAAAAGGATTCGGATTTCGCGGAAAAGTGATGGGAAAAATGATTTATGCTGGTGTAGAAGTCATTCCAGATACGATTCCTGAGAATAAAATTTTACTGGAAGATGTATTGATTAACGGGGAATCGCTGGAATTAGAGCGTATATATACGGTAGGAACGATTGATATGTTTACATTCGGATACTTATACCCAGAGCTATCCACACTTTCTGACAAACAATATTATATGCCAGAGTTACTCAGAGATGTGTTAACAGACGTGTTGATAACTCATACATCTTCCGTCAAACTATAGGCTAGTTAACTTGTAACACTCATTTTTCTCTTGTCATACAGATAAGAAAGAGAGGAGTGTGAACTATGGTTAATGTGGAGCCAATTATAATCAATAATTATACGTTTATTGCGGTTAGTGTCAAACTTCCAAAGACAAATTTGCTAGCTGTAATGAGCGATAAAGGATATATTATGTGCGGTGCATTAGATGTAGGTCTTTTAAATGAGAAGTTAGGTGATCGAGGTATTATTGCTGGCCGTGCGGTTGGTGTAAGAACGATTGAACAACTTCTTGAAGCACCGCTAGAATCAGTAACGATTGAAGCCGAATCTTTAGGTATTACGGCCGGCACAATCGGAAAAGAAGCATTATTAAAAATGAGATAAGCATATATCGTCCCTCCTTCTTGCATAGAAATGATATAAGAAGGAGGTTTTTTTATGAGTATATTTCGTTCGAAAAATTCGCGGTTTCGAAGGGGACCAATTTCCTTTCGGCACATACTGCTTATGTCGTTTATTCTTTTTGTCATATTACTCGTGCAAGGGTTATGGATTGTGAATAGTAGTATTCAGCCGACATTAATTAAATATGGAGAAGTAGAGGCGCATAAAATGGCGACAGCGGTTATGACGAAGGCGGTAAAAGATAGAATTAATGAAGGATTCGATGTCGATTCATTAATGAAAGTACAAAATGATAAAAACGGGAAAGTATCCACAATTAATTTAAATACGAAGCAAGTAAATGAAATCGTAACGTCAACGACCACATACATAGAAAAATATTTACAGAAAGTAGAACAAGGTGATTTGAAGGGGCTAGGTATTTCTGAAAAAAATGGAGCAACGATGGCAGTTCCTTTTGGTCGTGTAACGGATAATGCGCTTCTTGGAAATATAGGTCCCGATATTCCAATTGATTTCACGACGATTGGTCATGTGAATACGGATATTAAACAAAAAATTGAACCGCATGGGATCAATACGACAGCGATTCAAATTGTTATGGAGATGGAAGTAACGTTGCAAGTGATTATTCCATTTCATACGAAAGAAATAACAGTGAAGCAAGACGTTCCGATTGCAACGCGCATTGTTCAAGGGGAAGTACCTACTTATTATGGAAGCGGGAGTGTTGTTGTACCTGATAAAAAGAAAACGGATAGTTAGCCGAATTAAAAAAATAACCGTAGCATATTGCTACGGTTATCGCTTTGTATTCGTGCGTTCTTTTCGCTCCCAAAGACTTAAATGCATGTATGGATCGAAAGCCCATTCTGTATAACCATTGTCTTTATACATGCCGAAATGTAGGTGGGGCGGGAATTTTCCAGCTGTGCCGGGAGGGCCGTAACCGGTGCTACCGACAAATCCGATTACTTTTCCAGGCTCGACAATTTGTCCAAGCTGTATTTCTTTTGAGAATCCACCTAAATGAGCGTAATAATGGTAGTTATTATGAAGGTCACGAATGCCGATGCGCCATCCGCCAAGACGATTCCAACCTTTTGTTTCAATAATGCCATAGCAAGTGGATCTTACTGGTACGCCATAGCCAGCAAAAATATCGGTTCCTTCATGAACTCTTCTTCCCCCGAAACTTCTTCCAGCACCGAAAGTACTACGGTAGCTATGGTCACTACGAATCGGAAGAGGAAAAGCATTTCCTTCTAAATTAATACGCCCATAATGTTTATAAATTCCGGCGTATTCGGTAATTAAATCAACTGTTTTCGCACGTCTATAATATTCCCAAAGCATAATGTGAATACGGTCTTCGGACGTTCCTTGTTTCTTTAAAATCGTTGCTGCTGTATGCAGAAGATCACGATCGTTATTTGCGTTTGCAAATCCATCTTTGTCACCATCTAAACCCAATCCGCCAAATAGAGAAATTGTATGGGGAAGAGTGTCGTTACCATTAACGGGTCCAGCCCATATTTCTGGTTTGAAATAAAGGGAAATGATGGCATCTGGTTTTTTCGGAATGTCTTTTCTTACGCTCCGTATATTTCTTTCGTATTGATCCATTGCAGCTAAGTAATACCACGGAATGCCTGAAGATTGCTCTGTTTCTTTATATAGTGCCATGCGCTTTTCGTATATGCTTTGCTGATTATCTTCACCGTAAGCGATGTTTTGGTGGAGAAGAAAGCAAATCGAAAGCAAAAGAGAAATTTTTCGAAGCATGAAATAGACTCCTTTCACAACATCACTCTTTTTAGTGTGGGATATACGGAGTATTTCATTATAGGGAACGATTGGAAAAAATCTTAGAATCTTCATTTGAGCAAATCGCTTTCATACGTTAGAATAGATATGTTACATTGAAAGAAGCGAACACGGTAAACTATTTCATATTGTGCGGAGTTGATAACCATGACAAAACAAACAGAATATAAGCGCAAGCCCGAATGGTTGAAAATTAAGTTAAACACGAATGAAAACTATACAGGCTTGAAGAAAATGATGCGTTCTAAGAATCTTCATACAGTTTGTGAAGAAGCAAAATGTCCGAATATTCATGAATGCTGGGCTGTAAGGAAAACAGCAACATTTATGATTTTAGGTGCGGTTTGTACACGTGCTTGTCGTTTTTGTGCGGTTAAAACAGGCTTACCAACTGAGCTTGATTTACAAGAGCCAGAACGCGTAGCAGATTCTGTAGTACAAATGGGCTTAAAGCACGTTGTTATAACAGCGGTTGCACGTGATGATTTAAAAGACGGGGGAGCAGCTGTTTTTGCTGAAACAGTACGCGCTGTTCGTCGCAAAAATCCATTTACGTCAATCGAAGTATTACCATCTGACATGGGTGGAGTAGAAGAAAACTTAAAAATGTTAATGGATGCAAAACCAGATATTTTAAACCATAACATTGAAACAGTACGTCGATTATCTAACCGAGTTCGCGCTAGAGCAAAATATGACCGTTCATTAGAGTTTTTACGTCGAGCGAAAGAAATGCAGCCTGATATTCCAACTAAATCGAGCATTATGGTGGGCTTAGGTGAAACGAGAGAAGATTTAATTGAAGCAATGGATGACTTACGTGCAAACAATGTGGATATTTTAACTCTTGGACAATACCTACAACCATCTAAGAAGCATTTACCAGTTCTTAAATATTACCCACCAGCAGAATTTGCAGAGCTTAAAGAAATTGCACTTAGCAAAGGCTTTAGCCACTGTGAAGCTGGCCCACTTGTGCGTTCTTCTTACCATGCGGACGAGCAAGTACGTTCTGCAAAAGAAAAAGTAGCAGAAGCAAAATAATGAAAAAAGAGAGCTAATCATTGGCTCTCTTTTTGTTTATATTCTAAAACAGTATTTGGGCATGTTAATAAGATTTTCTTTAATTCCTCTGTGGATAATTCAATTGTAAATTCAGGTACACCAGGTGTAATTAAAATTTTATCGTAAGCATAAATAGCGCTATCCACAATAATCGTTACATGTTGTGAATAACCGAAAGGAGCTACACATCCTGGAGTACAGCCTGTTTCTTCTCTTAGCTCATCAGGAGAACAGAGAGATAAGCTTTCTCCTGTTATTTCTTTCATCTCTCCTCGGTTGAGCCTTGTGCCCTCTAACGTGAAAAATACGTAATAATCTCCAGACTTTGATTTTAAAAATAAGCTTTTACTTGGAGTGCCGTGTAAGCCAAGCCTTTCACGTACGATACGATCTGTTTCATAATCGAGTACTGGTTCGTGTTCAAACTTTTCGTAAGAAGCATTTGTTTTATGTAGTAAAGCAAGTACATCTTCGTACATATGGAGTGATACCCCTTTCTATTGTTAGTACAGTTTCTTCTCGTGGCGTCAACTGAATGTGTTGGAAAGAGATATTACTTGGACGGTGCTCCCCATAATCGTTTTAGGATGCATTGTGTATCGAGTGTAATTTCGTAAATATCAGGATTCGTTAAAGCTCTCCATTCATTAAAGCCAATCGTATGATCAAAGTGCTTTAAAATGAGCGTAAGTAAGTTGCCGTGTGTAACGAGTAGTGTTGTAGTATGGTTTAACTTTAAAACGTCTTGGATAAGTGATATAGCTCGATCCGTCGCTTGTTTTGTTGACTCTCCGCCTGAAAAGGCAATATCTATATTTGTAAAAGTAGATTCTAGTTTTTGCAACCAATCATCCATTGGAACGTCGCTTAATATGCGTTCAGCTAATCGTTCATCTTCTTGGATAGACAAGTTAGCTTGAAGCGCATAGGGCCGAATAGAATCGATAGCTCGCACAAATGGGCTTGAAATAATATGATCTATTTGTGGTTGGTTTTCTAAGATGAATGTAGCAAGAGTGTTTGCTTGATTTTTTCCTGCAATCGTTAATTCGGCATCACGTTCTTGTCCAGTTGCTGAACAATGTCGTATTACAATCAATTTCTTCATAATTCATCCCCATCTTTCAAGTTGACGCTATATACTTCGACAAATGTGGAAAAAATTCCTTTTTATTGGAAACGGCATATTGATCTAAATATGTGGAAAAGTAATGTGGATAAATGAATAATTGAGGTGTAATGATGAAAAAAATGATATGTATTATATTCGGTCTTTGTTTTTTTATACACTTGTCCACAACATATGCAGAATCCAATCAAAAATTAAATTATCCAAGCAATCGAAATAAATCGTTTGTGAGTGAGGATGTGTTTTACGAACAGTTAGATAAGAAAATCTATAAAGAATACAACAATGCAACATATAGCGTTCGGAAAAAGATTTTATTTAAAGAAGTGCCTGATGAAGAATTTTCTTTCCTACAAAAAACAGCCGCTGGTTGTCGGGGTAGTGTGGTGTTTCAAGATTCTTTTATTCACCCTGATCGCCAAGTTTATTTTTTCGCTTCCTTTTCTCAAAATGAAGTAGAAGAGTTTCATAAGTACATCGTTATAGATGCAGAAACAAAGAGGGAGCTGCAAGGGGGAAAAAGCTATCGTCATTATGATAATCCATATAAAAAATAACCCACCAACTGGTGGGTTATTTTTACACCGGTACATTCATTAATTTCTCTTTCATTTTACGAATAAGAATAACAGCACCAATTGTGAAGAGAAGGGTAATTCCTTCTGCAACGAAGATGTTAATTGTTTTTGTTTGGTAAAGTGCCGCGAAAAAGTCTACAAATGCGTGGAATAATATAGCGTAAACAAGGAAAATATATTTCTTCTGTTTTACAGCGTATAAGACAAGCATTGTAAAGGCAATTTGTAATACAAGAGCCATAATTCTTTCCAAGCTACCAAGGAAGTATAAATAAGCAGGTTGTTCTATTAACATATCCTTTACAACATTTAATTGTGGTAGTTTTTCTGCCATTTGAGCGAAGCTACCATTGTTAATAGCATTAGCGAATATAAGTGTCTGCAATGCGGAGAATCCGCCAACTAAAATGGATTCAATCCCGCCATGACCAATTCCATAAGCGAAGCCATCTTTATATTCTAGATATTTTTTTAGTAGGAAGAAGAAGGCAACGAAGCGTCCTAATTCTTCAAAAATACCAGCAGTTAGTCCGCCATAAATTGCAAAGACAAACGGATTTTCTAAAAATGGAGCGATTGCTGGATTACCACGCATAAATAGGTGGAACGGTGTTTCGAGAATTTGGGTAAATCCAATAAAGATAAGAACACCAACGCCGACCACTTTCCAATTAATATTATATTTTTTACGGAAATAAACGAGTACAATAATTGGGACCAGAACCGAAACAACGAGTTGAAATATGATGCTGGCAATTACAGTATTTGAAACCATACTTTCACCGCTTTCTAATATATGTACATATCTATTATGCATGAAATATGGGAGAGATGAAACTTTTAACAAAAAATGAATGTACTTATTGACTCTAACGTTGCGTCATACTTTATCGTATGTATTAAGGGGGAGATACACATGACAATGAGGGTAAAGGAAGTAGCTAATTTAGTTGGAATTAGTGTGCGCACACTGCATCATTACGATGAAATTGGGTTATTAACCCCAGACGAGACGACAGAGTCTGGATATCGTCTGTATTCCAATGAAAATTTAGAGACATTGCAGCAAATTTTATTTTTTAAAGAACTAGGCTTCCCTTTAAAGAAAATTAAAGAAATTATTATGAGTCCATCATTTGACCAAGAAGAAGCACTACAGCTTCACAAGAAAATGCTTCTTGAAAAGCGTGCTAGGTTAGATAAAGTGATTGAGACGATTGATAAAACAATTCAGCATACAAAAGGAGAGATTGAAATGACGAATAAAGAGAAATTTGAAGGCTTCGATTTCAGCCATAATCCGTACGAAGAAGAAGCGCGTGAACGATGGGGAGACGCAGCTGTAGATAAAGCGAATGAATACGCGAAAGGTATGTCAAAAGACAATCAAGAAGAGTTTAATACGATTTATAGAAATTTGGCGGCGCTTAGACACGGCGCACCAGATTCTAAAGAGGCACAAGAAGCAATCGGGGTATGGTACGATTACTTGCAAAACTTCGGAGAATATTCATTAGATGCTTTTAAAGGACTCGGTCAAATGTACGTCGCTGATGAGCGCTTCACGAAAAATATCGATAAGTTTGGTGAGGGGTTAGCGCAGTTTATGTGTGATGCGATGGCAATTTATGCGGATCGTAAGAAATAGTAAAAAAGGTGGAGGTTTTCTCCACCTTCTTTATTTTTTTATCATATCATTCAAAGTTTGATCCCCCGTATTGTTCAAATGAGGATTTTTGCTCATTTCTCGCTTTAGCATATCAAGGCTTTGTGTATATTCTGTATCATTTAACGCGCCAGATTGAAGCCCTTGAATTTGAGAAATCAACTTTTGGTCTGTTGATACATATGCTTTATAATAGCGAGGGACGATGGACAAAGCAGCTTTATATACTTGATCTGCTACGAGTTTTGGATCCGTTGTGTTTGCACGGTATACAACAAATACTTCATCATCGGTAACGAGCGTAGCAGCGTTTGTAACGTCAGGAAGTTTGACTGTCATGCTTGTAATCATTTCAGCGACTTTCTCGCGGTTAATGGCTCCTACTTGTTTGTTAGATACTTCATGTTTTTGTTTAGATGAATAACCGACTCTTGTAAGCCGTGTATTTGTATTTTCCGTATGATACATGTCGTTTTTATTGGAAACAAGAACACGACTTCCTTCTTCACGTTCCATTTCGGCTTTATTCGTTGATTGACAGCCTGCAAATAAGGAAAGAGTGAGGAGAGAGAGTATAATTTGTTTTTTCACGATGTATCACCTCCTTCTCCATAGCATGCACTAATTTTCAATTTTTTGTATTTGAAATTGTTGGTTGGTATGCTTTGTGATACGATAAAAAGAAGAATGCTTAGAGAGGAAGTTAATGATGGAGCAAAAGCAAGAGCAAGAGATGCATGCTACGGTGAGCATTAATAATGTGCAGTACGAAGTAATTAAAAACTTTCGTGAAGGTTTTAGTGAAGAAGCATTTAAAGAGCGTTATGCAGAAATTTTAAATAAATATGATTATATCGTTGGGGACTGGGGTTATGAGCAACTTAGATTGCGCGGTTTCTTTGATGATAGTAATCAACGTTCGACATATGATACGAAAATTAGTACGTTAACGGAGTATTTATACGAGTACTGTAACTTCGGTTGTGCACATTTTGTATTACGAAAAGTGAAGAAATAAAAAAATCCTCTTACGATTGTAAGAGGATTTTTTGCATATTTTCGCTTATAAACAAATCGAGATATGATCGCCTTCAGAAAGTATTGCATTTGGTTTCATTTGTTGTCCGTTCAATTGAATATCCCCATTTTTAATTTTATCCACAATGCGTGTACGGCTCCAGTCGGAAATATATGTGGATAAAGCTTTATCCATTCGGTGGGAACCGAAAACGATATCTAATACGATTGTAATTTCAGTTACGCCACTTTCTTTATGTTGTGTAATGGAAATGGTAGTAGTTGTTTCGGTTTGATCTTGCTGCGTCATGTCGACTGTTTCAACATGATCAGTAAATGCTTTATAAATACGAAGCTTTTGATTCCACGTATGATCTTTCGGACATTTATAAATGGCAAAGCGGTATATGTTTTTTCCATTGGCGTTATGCCTACGAATATTCGTGTCAGTAAATAGGGTAGTGCGTCTGCAATTTTTACAATACTTTTCGATTGTATTTTGCTCATTTTCATATAAGCTCCAAGAAAGTTGTACTTTCTGCATTTTCCTTCACCTCTTATAGTAGTGGTAAAGGAACGTAATACAGCTATTTGGATGTCTTGTAGTATGAAGACATGAGAAATAGACAAAAATAAAAGGAGGTTCCCCCAAAGAGGAACCTCCGTAAACATCATACTACAGATGCGTTACGTTCCTTTGTAATGGGAATGGGCAGACTACTCCCTTGAAAAAGCGAGGTGCTTTTTTGAGAGTAATGCTATCCAATTGCTGGTCCATTACAAAGTAAATGTTGGCATACGTATATAACGTCCTTTCTATCCAAATAGATTTATTCTTAATTATAACACAAAAGATTGAAAATTCAAAACTGTTATAACGAAAAAACACCAGCTAACATAGCTGGTGTCTACGATAAATTATATAAGTTCAAATAAAAATGAGCGTAGTTCTTCTGCAATTTCTTCAGTCATAGAAAATGCATGCTCTAAGTAGCCTGGTTCGTTTAAATCGTCAGGACCGATGATTGCAAATCTATTGCGCTGTATATCAAGGACAATTGTTTTACCGTAATGACGATCGGAGTATAAAAGCGCTAAATCATGACGCTCATTTTCTCCCATAAAGCTAACGAAACGAGTTCTTGTAGCGACTGTATCGTCGTACAGAAAGAAACGTTCTTCCATACACATGGCTCCTTTATTAAATATCTAAGTTTAAGTGTGGTTTATGATCTAAATGGTGATGCGTTTTAATGAATCGTACCGTTCTTGTTTTGTAACGCATAACGATAGAATATGTTTCAGCTAAATCTCCGCCAAGGAATTTCACACCGTCTAATAACTCACCAGCAGATACACCAGTTGCTGAGAAGATTGCATCATCCCCAGATACTAAGTCATCTAACATAAGAAGTTGACGAGGATCTTCTAATCCCATTTCACGACAACGAGCTTCTTCTTCTTCGTTCATTGGAACTAAGCGAGCTTGCATTTCACCTTCAAGGCATTTTAATGCTGCTGCAGAAATAACACCTTCTGGAGCTCCGCCAATACCTACGAATAAATCAATACCCGTTCCAGGTAGTGCTGTTGCGATTGACGCACCAACATCACCATCACCAAATAATTTTACGCGTGCACCTTTTGCACGAACACGGTCAATAATATCTTGATGACGTTCACGTTCTTGCACGATAACTGTTAGATCACGAATCTTTTTATTGTTAGCTTCTGCTACAATTTCAATTGTTTTTTCAATTGGATCATCTAAGCTAATTTTACCAGCTGCTTTTGGACCAACCGCGATTTTTTCCATGTACATATCAGGAGCATGAAGAAGGTTTCCTTTATCTGCGATTGCGATAACTGCCATTGCATTTGCAAGACCTTTTGCAACGATGTTTGTACCTTCTAATGGGTCAACGGCGATGTCTACTTCTGGACCGTTACCTGTTCCTAGTTCTTCACCAATATACAACATCGGTGCTTCATCAAGTTCTCCTTCACCGATTACAACTGTACCTGCCATGTTTACTGAATCAAACATATCACGCATTGCTGTAGTTGCTGCATCATCTGCTTCGTTTTTCTTTCCGCGGCCCATCCACTGTGCGGATGCTAATGCTGCTGCTTCTGTTACACGGACAATTTCTAGTGCGAGTTCACGTTCCAAGATTCCATTCCTCCAATTTCAAAAATCATACAAATATAACTATAACAAATAACAGAGAAAAGGTGAATTCGAAAAATTGTCGATTTTTTCAGAAGAAAGCGTTACAATTAAAATGTAAATGCTTTAATTTCCAGGTAGGTGACATTCATGTATTTTGTAGACAGAAAGAAAATAGAACAAATGCTAGTATGTTTAGAACGAGCAACAAGTACATTTCAAGAGAAAAAGATATATGAAACCGAGTTTGAATTTTACGCATTAGAACGTATAGCTCATCTAATTATTGATTGTGTATTAGATGTAGGGAATGCGATGATTGATGGATTTATTATGCGCGATCCAGGAAGTTATGAAGATATTATCGATATTTTGATGGACGAGCGAGTGATAAGTGCAGAAGAAGGACAAGGGATGAAAGAAATTATCCTTCTTCGAAAAATGCTTACGCAAGATTATATTCAAATGAATCATGATGAATTATATAAGACGATTCAAAAACATATTGCAGTGGTAGAGAAATACCCAGCAAATATTCGCAGTTATTTAGAGAAGGAATTAGGACCTGTATCTGCATTTGTACCAGAATAATTATGCTTATAAGATCCCCAGGACTATCTTTTGGGGATCTTATATTGTATGTGAGAAAGTAAAGGGAAAAGGGAGAAGGGTAAAGTATGGGGGAAGCACGTACGACGAAAGATGAAATTGTACAATTGTTGAAAGTAAAGGGAGAGCACACGGTAGCGGAACTAGCTGACGTTTTAGAGATTACAGAAATGGCGATCCGAAGACATTTAAGTAATCTTGAGAAAGATGGTTTCATTTATTCTAAGATGGTAAGACAACATGTCGGAAGACCAACTTATTTGTATGGATTAAGCGAAAAGGGAGAAGATACATTCCCGAAGGAGTATAAGCAATTTGCTATTGATATGCTAGAAGATTTAGCTCGGATGGGTGATGAAAAAATACTTCGTTACGTTTTAACAGAGAGAACGAAGCGAATGGAAGAACAGTTGCAAAAGCGAGTGAGTAATCAAAAGAATTTAGCATATAAAGTGCAAGAGATAGCAGCTATGCAAGAGAAAAATGGTTATATGGTTCAAATAAAGAGAGATGGGGAGAACTCTTTCGTAATTGAAAAACAAAACTGTCCTTTAAAAGAAATTGCAGAGAGATTCCCGCAAGTATGTGCAGATGAGAAAGAGATGTATAATCGTTTATTTGCAGGAGCAGATGTAAAGACGTTAGCAAATATGTGTGAGGGCGATTGTAGTTGTTCTTACCAAGTAAAAGAGAAAAAATGAACGTTGTGGGGCGCTTTAAGGTAAAGCGTTTTTTTCTTTGGAAAAAGCGGGTAATATAAGAGTGGTATGATAGGTGAGAACGTTAGCATAGAAGGAGAGACATAATGATGTATAAAGGTTACTTAATTGACTTAGACGGTACGATGTATCGCGGAGAAGAACAAATTGAAGAAGCGAGCGACTTCGTAAAAGCATTAGGAGAGCGCGGCATTCCTTATTTATTCGTTACGAATAATTCAACGCGTAAACCAGAACAAGTGGCAGAAAAACTTGTTCGTTTCGATATTCCAGCGGAAGCAGAGCAAGTATTCACAACGAGTATGGCGACAGCGAACTTCATTTATGAACGAAAACAAGACGCAACTGTATATATGATTGGTGAAGAAGGCTTACATGATGCACTTGTGGAAAAAGGATTTGAACTTGTGGATGAAAATCCTGATTTCGTTGTTGTCGGTTTAGATCGTGACATCACATATGAAAAATTAGCAAAAGCTTGTCTTGCTGTGCGTAACGGCGCGACGTTTATTTCTACAAATGGAGATATCGCCATTCCGACTGAGCGCGGATTATTACCAGGTAACGGTTCATTAACATCAGTTGTAACAGTATCAACAGGCGTGGATCCAATCTTTATCGGAAAACCAGAATCAATCATTATGGAACAAGCGTTAAAAGTGCTTGGTATAGGAAAAGATGAAGCATTAATGGTTGGGGATAACTACGATACAGACATTTTAGCGGGAGTAAATGCTGGCATGCATACCCTTCTTGTCCACACTGGAGTCACAACTGTGGAGAAGTTAACAGAATATGAAGTACAACCAACGCAAGTTGTGCATAACTTGACGGAGTGGATTGAGAAGATGTAATGAAAAACAGGTAACCGGAAGAGGTTACCTGTTTTTTTATGCATAATTGCATATGTGCTATTGTTATATAAAATGTAAAATTCATATGTAATGATATTGAAGGGAGGGAATCAGAGTGTACTGGATGTCATGTATTATGTTTGTTTTTACATTATGTGTTTTATTTTTTGTTCTATGGAAGATATATAAAATAAATGAAATGAAAAAAAGTGCAGGAAAACTTATTGCAACATATCCACGAGTGAAGAGACGTTGGATTGCATTACTTGGGCCAGCATATTTCATTGGACAATGTATGTATATATACGCTCAGTACGTAAGTGGCGATATTGATACAGCTGAACAGTTTCTTATTCAGTCGGGTAGTTATGTTGTAGCAAGTTGTTTTATGACTTTAATAGCTGTTCATCTTATTAAAAGTGTACAAATATATGAAAAAGGTGTAGTAGACGGATTAAACTTTTATTCATACGAAGAATTAAAAGGCTATAAAACATCAACATGGGAAAATCCAAAAGAAAATATATTTTTATATCGCGGGCGAGAAAAAATGAATGACAATGTGAATTTACTTATTAGACAGGAAGATATGAATGAATTAGAAAGCATTCTTCAAAGATATATTCCGAAATTAATGATGAAATAAAAAAACTCCGGTTTTAACAACCGGAGTTTTTTTATTAGAATGCACGATTCACAACATCTTTCACTTCTTCAAGATATTGTTTACGCACATTATCATCCACAGAAGGGACACTCGTATAGAATGTATGCTCAATTGTTTCAATGCCTGTAAACTCAAAAATACCAACATCCGCTGTTTTCTTCATTGCTTCAAACATACCGCCTGCTGTGTATGCTTCTTTCGTATTTCCCATTGTGGATAATAATAATCCTTTTTTACCGCTTAATAACTTTTCAATACCATTTTCACCGTAAGCATAAGCGAAGCCGTGGCTAAATACACGGTCAACGTATCCTTTTAAAATAGCAGGAAGTCCCGCCCACCAAACTGGATAAATGAATGTAATGCTATCAGCCCAAGAGATGTGCTCTTGCTCTTCTTTAATATCTTCTGGTGTATTTCCTTGAGAAAATGAGATGAAATCGGAAGCGCCTAATACTGGATTGAAGTTTAATTCGTATAGATCACGAACGCGTACTTCATGACCTTTTTCTTCTAATTCACTTTTTACCGTTTCTAAAATTGCATGGTTGAAGCTTTCTGTATTTGGGTGTGCATAAACGATTACATGTTTCATTGCTCTTCCTCCTATTTGTGGATATGTGAATAGTTTTTTATTTATGTAACTATTATGGTTACTTCTGTTGTGGAAGTCAAATGATACATATGTATGTATAAAAAGACGGCTAAAATCGTCTTTCTATACCCCGCTCATACAAAGAACAAAGAAAACAAATAAAATAATAACAAGACCAATGCCGAAGTTAAATACGAGAGTAATATCCATATTATGTAACCTCCTTATTTGAAAGTAAAAAGCACTCTAACCAAGAGTGCTTTTTTATTTTGAATCTGCTTCAAAACTTTGAGGAAAGGATTCATGCATGTAAAAGTTACATTATTTTATGTGTTTATATGTTGAAATGAGTAAGTCCTTGTGAGGTATAAAAAAAAGACACTCTTTCGAGTGTCTTTCATGATGACAAAATGTGCCAATTGCTTGAGTTTGATAAGGCGCTAATATCCGTTTTAACGCCTTTTCTTTGATCAAGAAGTGTAGCAACAGCGATTCAAATAAATTGTACCATTTGTTTCATAGGTGTGCGTATGTAATTATGCATATTCCGATTAGAGGGAAATGAGGCGCGGAAAATGAATGAGTATATATAGAATATTTGATTAGGAGAGAGAAGGATGGATATACATAAGTTAACGGTAGCAGAAGCAAGTGAGATAAACACGTGGACGTACGAAGAACCTTATAATTTATATAGTTTTTCAGGCGAGGAAGAAGTAATAGAAGAATTATTAGATGGGACGTATTATGGCTGTTGTGACGATAAGGGAGAGTGTATCGGCTATTTTTGTTTTGGGGAAAATGCACAAGTACCAGGTGGAAGAGATGCTCATTTATATGGTGGAGAAGATGTAATTGATATCGGACTCGGCATGAAGCCAGCGTTAACAGGGAAAGGGCTTGGAAATATGTTTTTTCAAGCTGGGATAGCCTTTGCTGCGAAAGAATATAAGCCGAAGACGTTTCGACTTAGTGTAGCGACATTTAATACAAGAGCGATTACGCTATATAAAAACTTAGGTTTTCAACAAGGTCCTATTTTTTTAAGCCGCGGAAGAGAATTTATGCTCATGGAATATGAAAGACCGTCAGTATGAAACTGACGGTCTTTCATATTTTATTATTCCGAATGCTCAGCTCTGTGTGCTAAGCGGCTTGAAGCAGCGGCAGCGATTCCGCCAACGATATCATCAAGGAATGTATGCACCTTTCCAGATGATTTATCATTTAAGAATTCTAAAATACCAGGTTTTAATTTATCGATATATCCAAAGTTCGTGAAACCGATAGAGCCGTACACATTAACGATAGAAAGTGCGATCACTTCATCAATTCCGTATAAGCCTTCATCACGTTTTACGATATCTTGTAACGGCTCACTTAACATTCCTTTTTCAGCAAGGACATCGAGTTCGATACCAGTAATCAGTGCGTTTTGTACTTCACGTTTTGATAATACACGCTCAACGTTATAACGGCATTCTGACATCTCTAAATTTGGATGATATTTTTTTTGAAGAAAATGAACAAGCTCAGCAATATCGTCAATTGTTACACCGCGCTCTTGTAATAGTTGTAATGCTCTTTCTTGTAGTTGATTTGATTCTTTCATGTTTATCACCTTTTTTTCTTTTTAGTATTTGTATACGTTTCGTTGCTTTATCATGTGCATAGGAATGAAAGGCGAGCACAAGCTCATATATATATAGAAAAACCATAGGTGGCGACTGCGATGATTCATCATATTTATGAGCATTATCACATGCATGTTAAAGAATTAATCCCCCTTGGCCCCTATAAAAGCTTTTGGATTCGCAACAAAATTTATGTACTTGTTCCAATTGGAGAAATGGAGGAAGAAGTACTTGTAGAGATGAAAAAGCTCAGTGACTATATGAACCAGCAAGGGGATATAACTGTAGCGACTTTCGTTCCGACTATACACGGCTACTATGTATGTGAGATAGAAGAACAAAATTACTGCTTATTAAAAGGTATGCGTGCGTTAGAACGACATGCTACATCATTAGGAAGTGAGCTTTCTATATTCCATAAACGAGGTGCATTCTTTCCAGAAGAAATCGAGCAATTGAGCCGCATAGGCGAATGGAAAGCATTATGGGAAAAAAGGCTCGATCAATTAGAAAAGTTTTGGCAATCACAAGTGATGAACCACCCTACAGACGTATTCGATCAATTGTTTATTGAATCCTTCCCGTATTACTTAGGAGTTGCAGAAAATGCAATTCAATATGTTGTCGATACAGAGATGGATGATACGCCGCAACTGACTGATGCAGCAACAATTTGCCAAGAGCGATTCACACCTTTATTATGGCATCAAACGAAGCGCCTCAAACTTCCTTTCGATTGGGTGTATGATCACCCAACTCGAGATATGGCAGAATTAATTCGCTATATGATGATAGAAAAAAAGAAAGACTGGGAGCAAACAATCGTTCAATTTGTTACAGATTATGAACGTAATTATTCGCTATCTTCGTTTGGTTGGCGCCTATTATTTGCAAGGCTCCTGTTCCCACTTCACTACTTTGAAACAGTCGAACGATATTACCAAACAGGAAATGAAGAACAAAAAAGCATATATAGAGATCGCTTAGAAGCCATTTTACACGATGTGAACCGCTCTGAGCAATTTATGAAGCACTTTTATGGCTCACTTCGTTTACCAGTTGATAAGTTAGGGATTAGGAAATTAGATTGGCTATCTTAAAATATAAAAAAGAGACCGATTGAGGTCTCTTTTTTATATATCACAATTGTATGTAATACATTATGCCCCTACCTGTTGATCTGCACATATATTTAAAATGAATTGATGTCTTTCGATTTTTTCATTTACTTTACTCAATAATTCTTGCTGGATTTCTTTAAATAAAAATTGATAACTCGCATTCCATGTTGGTATAACGGATGAAAGGTCTAATAAATACTCTTTTTTCTTTTCTAGTTCTTGAATTGTTAAAAAAGTGTTTCCCATTCTTGGCATGTGTCGTCCCCCTATGTTTTTTTCTGTATATGTGTGAACGATTCTATAGTATTAATTATCGCATTTTTTGAGAAGGATTTCCAATTTTGTTTTATGATGTTAAAGGGGGAGTGTTATTTGAATAAAAAAAGAGACCCATTTGGGTCTCTTTCTAGGAAGCGATTCTGAATGAGCCGCTTCCGCTTTTAATTAAAATACTTGTTCTACTTCAATAACGCCTGGTACTTCTTCAAGTAATGCGCGTTCGATACCAGCTTTTAGTGTGATTGTAGAACTTGGGCAGCTTCCGCAAGCACCCATAAGGCGTAATTTTACGATACCTTCTTCAATGTCTACTAATTCAACGTCTCCGCCATCGCGAAGTAAGAATGGACGTAATTTATCTAATACTTCTAGTACTTGTTCTTCCATATGTGGGTTTTCCATTTTTATCGACTCCTTTCATCAGTTTTATTATAATCAAGATAGAGGGGAAAATCTATTTTTTCTGTTCTTGTTTTAATGTCGAAATTTTTTATCATGTTTATAACGTGTTTTTTCAGTATAGGGGTAGGGAATAAGTTTGTAAAATGATGTGCTTATGTACTAAGACATCTGAATATACTGTTGAAACAAGAAGTGGGGGAGAAGAAATGGTTAATGTGCAAGTGTATGGGACGAAAGTAATTTGTGCAAGCTGCGTTGGAATGCCATCTTCAACAGAAACGTTTGAATGGTTACAAGCGGCAATTGGGCGTAAATATGAAGGACAAGAAAATAAATTTAATTTCGAGTATATTGATTTTCAAGAAAAACAAGAAGATGAAGATAAAAAAGCATTCGCAGAGCGCGTAGTGGAGGAAGATCTATTTTATCCAGTCGTTCTTGTAAATGGAGAAGTTGTTGGAGAAGGAAATCCTCGTTTGAAGGATGTTTACGAAGAAATCGAGAAATATTTATAAAACAGGAAGCCTTTGCGAATTTGCGAAGGCTTTTTTTAATGGAGGGATAGATGTGGAAAATGGAGTGAAGCATGCGTTACCAAAGGAAGTGCGACAGTTAATGGAGCGGTACACAGTAGAATTAAAAGAAATTTTTTTAGACGAAAAAATAGTTGGGGTATATATTTACGGCTCCATCGCACTTGGTGCATTTCAGGCAGAATCGAGTGATGTCGATTTTGTTACAGTAATAAGTGATTCTGTGAATGAAGCTGAAAAACAGCAACTTGTCGAACTTCATAAGAAACTTAGTGAGGGTACGTTAGGTAAAAGAATGGATGGTATGTATATTCCGCTTGCTGATTTAGGGAAATACAATGATGAAATGAATGAGTACGTGTATTGCGCAGATGGTAAGGCGAATATAGGGCATTGGGATATTAATGCGGTCACATGGTGGACGTTGAAAAATCAAGGTATTACAGTTACCGGGAAAGAAGCGGAAGATCTTCCGTTTCAAATAAGGTGGGATGATGTAGTCAATACGATGAAATACAACGTAGAACAATACTGGAGTGAAAAAGCGAAGCAACCATATTTATTTTTCCTAGAAGAGTGGGTAGAATCAGCTGTCGTTACGATGGGACGTATTTTATATACACTGGATCATAAAACAATCGTTTCAAAAGATAGTGGATTGCAATACTTGTTAGAACGTTCAGCGGAAGAATGGGAGCTTCTATTAAAAGAAGTAGCGAGAATACGGCAGAATCCAAAAGAAAAGCGAATGCTCTCAAGATGGAGAAGAGCAGATATGACGAGGAAGTACTTACTGCACTTAATTGAAACGTGTAAAGAGAAATGATAGGGAAAAAACAGACGATACAGTAGATTGTATCGTCTGTTTTTGTGGTGAAATTGGTATATAATGGTTTAAAATGTTTAATTATACTGGAGGGGATAGGGTGAATACAGAATTAGCTACTTATGAAGAAAAGTATGTAGGAATGAGTATGCGCGAAGTAATTAGCATGATAGTAATTATTTTTGGGGTCATGCATGGAATTGGTTTTTTAAACATTATATATGACTCTTCCTAATATCCATGGTATGTAGATCATCTTATTCCGCCTTTCACATTTCTTACTATTATTTTAATATACTCACCAGCAAGAATTTATTGTGTGCAGTTAGTAAAATCAATACAGTTCAATAATTTTAAGCATTATGTAACGATAGTAATGACGATGATCGTACTGCTTACATATCTTGCGGTATTAAATTTAGTTTTACCACATGGGCTTGGTGTGGATGAATCTAATATAGTAATAGAGCCTACTAAAAGTGAAATCATTTTATACGTAGTTGTACTCACTGTTTTTGCCCCTTTTTGGGAAGAACTTCTATTTCGTGGGATATTTTTCACGAAATTATCTCAGCGTTTTTCTACACGTAGTAGTGCCGTTATAAGTGCTGCTATATTTACTTTAGGTCATCCCCTTACAGTAGGGAGTGTTTTATATATTTTTGGTATGGGTGTATGTTTAGCCTACACATATAAAAAAACAAATAATTTACTCGTTCCAATTGGAATTCATGTATTAAATAATTCATTTTATTTATTATTGAATTTTCAACTGTAAAAAGACGCCTTTTTGAAAAGGGCGTCTTTCGTATTTTGGAGAAATGGATTTATATGTACTGTGTAGAGAAAAGGTAATACGAAATATGGATAGTTTCATGTGAAACATTTTATTATCAAATATATAAAATGCTTAACTTAGTGTATTAAACGTATCATTTATAAGTATTCTAATATATTTAAAAGTAAAATGAAATAATAAACGGGTAATTGTCGGAATATATTCGATTTCCGTTCATTTTTATGAAATATATGTACTTTTTGTTAGATTCCTTCTTTTTATTTCTATAAAATACATGTATGTAGAAATAAGAAAAGGATGATGTACGTGAAGGACACTGTTTTACAAGAAATAATTTCTCCGCAACAGTTACATTCAGTCGTTCAAAAGAATACGGCGTATTATGACTTTAAATGGGGCAAAGTAGAAAATCCAGCGCAAGGAAATACGTGGAATTGGGTAGCCTTTTTCTTCCCACCTTTTTGGTTAGCTTATCGTAAAATGTATAAGTTATTTATTATCCTTATGTTATTATCGGTTCCTAGTATACTTATCCCTCCTTTTATAGACATTCCAGATGGGATTTTTTTATCAATTGGTTTAGTTCTTCAATTAGGAATGATGATATTTACTGGATGGCAAGGAAACCGTTTATATTATAAGCATGCTGTTCGTATTTTACATAAGGAAGAAAATAGCCTGATCATGAGAAGGCATATTACTTACAATCAAAGGGTGGCGCTAGTTTTGCTGGCATGATTGGTTTACAAGTTATAGTAACGATAGTATTTGGCGGAGCTATGTTTGGACTTTCCCTTTTATCAACTGAGCCGAACATTAAAAATGTTGTTCGTTCAAGTGATGAAGGTTTTACTTTAGAGATTATGACGGATAACCCAACGTGGAAGCTTGTGAAGAAAGAAAAAGATTATGACGTAGTAGAGTTTACTGGTTATGATTATACAGAGAAGAAAAATGTGAAAATAAAATTTGCTGTTTATTTCGATGAAGATTATTTCGAGTGGCAAGAAGTATATGAGAATAATAAGAAATTAAGTGAAGAAGAGTTAGAAGAGTATCAATTTTACATTGAAGAAAATAGTTGGAGTTTCTAGTGAGAGCTCGTTCATTTTGAGAAGAAGAATCTTGTGAAGGTTCTTCTTTTTTATTGTAAAACACTATACGAATTGAAAATTTGTAAAATACAATAAAAAATGAGAATTCCAGGTAGGCTTGTCAATAACGTAAGACTATGGCACTATAAAGAAATGCTGTACAAATTTTATTTATCGAGATGTAAACATCAATTTTGATTTTTACGTATAAATAATGAACGGAGGAAATGAATTTATGGCTACTTTACCAAATTGTCCAAAATGTAATTCGGAATATACGTATGAGGATGGCGTTCTTTTCGTATGTCCAGAATGTGCTCATGAGTGGGGCCAAGAAGCAGAAGCTGAAAATAATGATGGTGCAAAAGTTGTAAAAGATGCGAACGGAAACGTTCTTCAAGACGGCGATGCTGTTACTGTCATTAAAGATTTAAAAGTAAAAGGAACTTCTTCAGTTGTGAAGATCGGTACGAAAGTAAAGAGTATCCGTCTAGTTGATGGCGATCACGATATTGATTGCAAAATCGACGGTTTCGGAGCTATGAAGTTAAAATCACAATTCGTTAAGAAGGCGTAAGTAAAAAGAGGAGGCGAGTAGCCTCCTCTTTTTTATTGTCATTTTTTATCAGTAAGTCGATATAGTTTTATTTACCATGAACAGTGCACCATTTATCGCGCACTATAGTCAATTTCTTTCAACTGACACCGCTTATTAAAGAATGTTTTATATCCAAGCTGTAAGAAGATAATAACAGCAAAGGCAGTGCTTCCTGAAATACCAAGTATAATGGCGATTTGATATTGAATGGCTGTAAATGGTGATACACCAGATAAGATTTGACCAGTCATCATGCCTGGTAAGCTTATAATTCCCATTCCGACCATAGAATTGATGGTAGGTAAAATAGCAGAATCAAAAGCGTCACGGATGAGCGGAGCAGTAGCCTCTTTCGGTGTTGCGCCGAGCATAAGTGCTCCTTCGATTTGACCTCTTTGCGATTTCATATTGTTTAAGAACGTATTTGCACCGAGAGAAACACCTGTCATCGCATTCCCAACTAACATTCCCGTAATCGGAACGATATATTGCGGCGCATACCAAGGATCATGACCGATAATAACAAAGATAAATAGTAGAAGTGGCCCAATTGATCCGGCAACCATGGAAAGCGCGGCTACTCGTTTTAATTCTTTAGACATCGGGATGTTAACCCGTTTATAAATATTAAAAATTGCAAAGGTAGTAATAGAAGTAATAAGAGCAATTGTATAAAATGGATTACTATTTTCAAATACGTATGTCAGGACATAGGCAACAAGTACGAGCTGAATCGTCATACGGAATGTTGCGAGCGCAATTTGTTTTTCACGCGGAATCCCTTTTAATTTTACAAGTCCAATTAAAATAAGAATAAAAATATATGCAGCGGCAAGTTGCCAAATTTGGAGTTCAATAACGCCCTTCAATTGAGAGCACTTCCTTTCTAGTTGCACCGTTTGTTTTGCTAATTTCAATAATATCGTCTGCAATTTCTTCCGGAAGTTGTTGTGAGTGTGTAATGAAGATAACTGTTTTTTTCTTTTCTCTTGCTAGCATAGTAAATTGTTTCATAACGCGGCGTTCTGTATCGCTATCTAGTGCCGAGGTTGGTTCATCTAATAAATAAACAGGTGGATCCATAAGTACGATACGTGCAAAAGCAAGTCGTTGTTTTTCCCCGCCTGATAAGGAATCGGCGTTGTCTTCTAAATTTTTTTCTAAGCTAACAGTCGTTAGTGCGCCTCGCAAAATATCATCATTTGGAAATGGTTTTTCAGAAAGACGAAGTCCCATTAATAGATTGTCTTTAATCGTTCCATCAAAAATAGGTGGTGTTTGCCCAAGCATGATTACGTCACGTCGTAATTGAATAGGAGGATAGTCAGAAATTAGTTTTCCGTTATATTCAATTGTACCGGATGTTGGAGATTGCAAATCATTTAGCATGCGGAGCAATGTGCTTTTTCCGCTCCCACTCTCACCGATAATACATGTGATTTTTTCTTTTTGAATCTGTAAATAAGGAATGTGTAGTATATCTTTGTATGTAACATCTTTTAATATAAACATAAATGGCTCCTTTCTGATTCTAGTTATCCCGCTATTCACCGGGCAGTAAGACCCCCACCTCAAAATTCAGCGAAAGCAAAGAAGTTAGGTGGGGATCAACTGCCCGTAAAAGCCCGATTGGTGAAGGCTAATAATCAGTGGGAGATGAACAAAACCCCCACTGATTAAAGTTTCACTTTATATCGTATCAAAAAAGAGAAGATAACGGTTATAAAGAGCAACGTTTTTTCTTCGTCTTGAGTTCTATTAATAAGTTAAGTAAACGATCTAATTCTTGGCTGAAAGAAATCACTTTATCATGAGTGAATCCGTACTTTTCAACGAGATAAATCAATTCTTTCTTCTTCGCTTCTATTCGATCGTTTAGTTTCGTTAAGTTCATAAGTGAAATGGAATACCTCCTGTAAAAGTATTTACAACATAAAAAATAAGACCGAATGACTTCGGTCTTAAAGGAAATAATAAAACAACTTATAAATAGCATACACTGTTTATCAATAGTTTTTAATATAAAAATGAAAAATAAATCATCATCCATATTGAGAAAGATGTGTCTGATAATTATATTTTAACTCGTAAAAGAGACTGCCTACTTAGTAGACAGCCTGTAAAGTATTAACCTTTATGATATTTGTACATCCAAAGAAGACCGGATTTTAATAATCTCGGTACACGTCCCATTAATGGTTGGTTTGCAAGTAAACCAAAGCCGTGCTTCTTACCAAGAGAGCCGAGAACACCTTTTAATTTAATTACAGGTAGTTCGTCAGGAAGTGGTTCATTATTCCAACGTTTTAATAATATTTGGACAATTTGCTCTCCTTGACCTTCAGCAAGTTGGGCAGATGGAGCGTGTGGAAGTGCTGCGCAATCTCCTACAACATACACGTTCTCATTATTTGGAATATTGTGATATTTTGTTAAAACAACCCGTCCGCTACCATCTTGTTCAACTGGAAGGTTTCGAACAACTTCATTTGCTTGAATACCAGCTGTCCAGACGATTGCATCACATTCAAGTGGTTCATCGTGGTTGTACACAATATTTGGTTCTACTTTTGTAATGTTAGCGTTTCGTATAATAGTAACCTTATGTTTTACGAACCATTCTTCTACGTATCTACTTAATTTCTCTGGATATGGGAATAGAATTCTATCTTTTCGATCAAATAAGTAGATTTTTAAATCAGAACGGCTTTCGCGAAGTTCACTTGCAACTTCAACGCCACTTAATCCAGCACCAACGACAGCTACTGTTGCGTTTGGTTCTAGACTATTTAATTGTTCATATGTCTTACGTGTTTGTTCAATCGATTGTAGGCTATGTGTATATTCCTTCGCCCCAGGAACGTTATGATATTTATCTTCACAGCCAAGACCGATAATTAAATCATCATATGAGATCGCTTCGCCGCCATCGAGATGAACAGCTTTTTCTTCGAGATCAATATTTGTTATTGTGCCGTATTGAATATTGAGGCGTGGGTGCTCGGGAAACGGTATACGAATATGCGTTTCTGAAATAGTACCCGCAACTAATGCATAATATTCAGTTTTGAAGCAATGATATGGTACTTTGTCGATTAATGTCACTTGTACATCATCTGGAAGTTGGTTGCTTGGAAGTAGCCTCTGCAGAATTCTCATTCCACCGTAGCCGCCACCTAGTATTACGAGGTGTTTCATGATGGATTACCCCTTTTCTGTTGAAATATCCCCTAATCATACAATTTTATATTAATAAAATATTTCGACTTTACTCAATCAAATTATATCGAATTTGTGAACAAATAACAATGCATGAATGAATACTCTGTTGTACAATAAGAAGAAAAGTAAAGTAAACTGTTTTTCCTTTTTAGTTACTATTTCATTGCGAGTAGCATGTTATATAAAATAAGACCATCTACTTTGAAGTGAAATAGTGAAGTAACTAAATAGTTTAGAATGTATAACGAAACCAACAAGAGACAGCTTAGTTTTCTTCTTAATAGATAGAGTCAGAAGGTAATTTGTTTTGTAGTACAGGGGGGAGAATTTTGATTAAACCATTAATTGAATTTTGTGTAGGTAACCTTGCGAGTGGCTCACAAGCAGCTTTAGAGAAATTAGAAAAAGATCCGAATTTAGATGTAATGGAGTATGGTTGTTTAGGATATTGTGGCATTTGTTTTGAAGGACCGTTTGCACTTGTAAATGGTGAAGTAGTACAAGGTGCTACAGTAGAAGAGCTAGTCAATAATGTATATGATTATTTGGATGAAAATCCAATGTTTTAAGGTGTTGCAATCAGCAGCACCCTTTTCTTTTTCTATTAGATAAAATTTCCTTTCGCGGGGGAGGATAATATTGTATATAAATAAAAAAGGCCCTTGTAAAAGGGCTTTTTTCTTACACAATTTGTGCAAGAATGGCTCATCGCCAAATGTTGTAAAATATGAGAAACGGGGGACATTCATATTGTGTTCTAAAAGCGTGCATTTTATACTTAAAATAACAAACTATTTTTGGAGTGAATACAAATGAGCCAATTTTCTTTTACAAAAATGCATGGTCTTGGCAATAGTTATATATATGTAAATATGTTTGAAGAACAAATTCCTGAAGAAGATTTAGTTCTTGTAGCGGAAAAGGTTTCAAATATTAATACTGGTATTGGAGCAGATGGAATGATTTTAATTTGTCCATCTGACGTAGCTCCGGTGAAAATGCGCATGTTTAATAATGATGGTTCAGAAGGAAAGAGCTGTGGTAACGGTTTACGCTGCGTAGCGAAATATGCGTATGAGCATAAACTAGTAGAAGAAACAGTTTTCACAATTGAAACGTTAGCTGGTATTGTAACAGCGGAAGTAACGGTAGAAGAAGGGAAAGTTACATTAGCGAAAATCGATATGGGAGCACCGCGTTTAACACGTGCAGAAATACCGATGCTTGGTGAAGGTGAAACACCATTTATTCGTGAAAACTTCTTATACAATAATCATCGCTATGCATTTACAGCTGTTTCAATGGGGAATCCGCATGCGGTTATTTTTGTTGATGATGTAGAACAAGCACCTCTTACAACACTTGGTCCAGTCCTAGAGACACATGAAATGTTCCCAGAGCGAGTAAATGTTGAATTCATCGAGATTTTGAATGATGCAGAGATGAACTTCCGCGTTTGGGAACGTGGATCTGGTGTAACACAAGCTTGTGGAACAGGGGCGTGTGCTGCAGTTGTAGCCTCTATTTTAAATGGGAAAATGGAACGTGGTAAGGAAATTATAGTCCATTTAGCTGGTGGCGATTTAATGATTGCATGGACAGAAGAAGGCAATGTATTAATGAAAGGACCAGCAGAAGTAATTTGCCGCGGAGTGTATGAGTACAAGATAGAAGCGTAAAGATGTATAATAGAATGAGAACAGAAAGGATGGTGTATTTCATGATTGAAGTAACAGAACAAGCAGCTTTTCAAATTAAAGATATGTTAAAAGATGCTGAAGATGGAGAGAAGTACGTGCGCCTTGCTGTACATGGCGGCGGATGTACTGGCCTTTCTTACGGCTTAGGATTTGAAGTAGAACCAAAAGAAGACGACACAGTTCTTGAGTTTTTCGGTGTTGAATTTGTTATCGATACAGAAAGTGCTCCAATTGTTAAAGGAGTAAAAATTGATTATAAACAATCTATGCTTGGCGGTGGATTCACAATCGACAATCCAAACGCAATCGCATCATGCGGATGTGGATCATCTTTCCGTACAGCGACGAATGCTGGTAAGCCGGAAGAGTGCTAAGTTTTTAGCAAGAATAGAGAAAGACCTTTTTAGCGATGGAGGAAAATCGTTAAGGAGGTCTTTTCTTTTGTCGCAAAAAATCAAAAACGTCGCCTTCCCAATTTAGAAACCGATCTTAAGATATGTGGCACAACGAATTTTACAATTTAATTTATCTTTGCATAGATGCAAGTATCAGTTAGTTGTTTGCCGTCAGCTGTAAGATCTTCATTACGTAATATCCCTTCAAGCTCAAAACCTAATTTTTCAGGAGTCGCACGACTTTTCGTGTTATTACGTTCACATCGTATTTCAATCCTTCTAAATTTGAATAACTGAAATCCAAGGTTTATTAATGCATTTACTACTTCTGTCATATATCCATTTCCACTAAATTGCGTGTTAATCCAGTATCCAATTTCACATTTAGAAACTTTCCAATCAATTTCGTGAAGGCTAGCCGTTCCAATAAAATCATTTGTCTCCTTATGGTAGATAAGATAGCGAAAGCTTTCTCTTTTCAAAAAATCTATATGCGCATTTCTCAGGAGAATTTCCGTTTCTTCAACAGTAGGAATTGACTGGAATAAAAGCAGCCATTGCTTTAATTCACGAATGGAATCTTTAATAGCTTCGTGTACTATATTCCCTTCACCAGCTTGAAGTGGTGCCCGAAGAATGAGTCTGTCTGTTTCTATTTGTAACGGAACATTTAATAAAATAGGATTCATATTATTTCTCCTCTCAAAAGCTAGAAAACAATAAATATATATTCCATTCATCATTTAGAAATCCCTTTTCATATGTTGAAGACGAAACTGCCAGTTGGTACAAAAAAATAGCTGCTGAAGTAGCTTTAAGTTGTTCAACTTATGCATTATGATTTATTTGAGCTTCTTTTAAAGTTCTCTTTTTTCGAGTTATAATTGAAGGGTAGAAAGAGGAGATATATGCCGGAAAATATTTTTGAATTTATATTGAAGTACGTTATAGGTCCGATTTTTAGATTTATAAGATACCTTGTGATAGATATTATAATAGAATGCATAATAGAAGGTGTAATAAACGGTATAAGGAAATTACGTGATAAGTGGCGAAACTGGCGTGAAAGACGTTATTGACGGTAATAGGTACATAAAAAATTGGCAGTAAAGAGATAGAGGATAAAAAGCCTTAAGGGAGATGATTAATTCATTTCCCTTAAGGCTTTTTATAACGAAGTAGTAGCAACTCATCCAAGTTTAGAGTCCGTACTTATTCCAATTGGTGATGGGATGACGGTTTCTAAAGTGAAGAAATAATGATTATCTTACAAAAGTGTAATGTTCATGTCATGTTTTTGAATTTCTTCTTTAAAGCTTAGGCTTTAAGATAACAATATAAGAAAAACACATGAGGTGAAGGAAATGAAAAGATATATTGCACTTTTTAGTATTTTAGTTGTATTTGCAAGCCTATTAGTTGGTTGTGATTTAAATCGTATGGGTAAAGATGAGTATTATGTTCAAATTACAGTAGATGGAAAAGAGTATAATGGTAAATCTGATAATGGTGAACCATATAAAGATTACCAATATAAACTAACTGGTTTTGATAAAGAAGGTAAAGAGAAAGAATTAGAATTTAATGCACAAAAAAATCTTCGTAAAGAAGCATTCTTACGTGTATATCATTCAGATAAAAAAGGTGTAACAGCTTGGGAAGAAGTGAAGAAAGACGAGCTTCCTGCGAAAGTGAAAGAAAAATTAGGTGCAAAATAAGAAAGAAAAAGGAATTGACGAACAGGGTCAATTCCTTTTTATATTCTCAAAATCCTCTTCTGAAATGACTGTAAATCCATGTCTTTTGAATAAAGCAGTTGTTACCCCGTAACCAGTTTGTTTATTCCCGTTAAATTCTCCAGTGTAAATCGTAGAACTACCACAAGATGGACTGCGTTCCTTTAAAATAATATATTCTGGATGTAAATCTTTCATTTGTTCTAGAGCTTTATAAGCACCGCTCACGAAAGCTTCTGTAACATCTTCACCGTCTTTTGTCATCACTTTCGCTTTCCCATCTAAAACATCATCGCCATTCCCGCCAATAATTTCAGCTGAAGGACGAGGCGTTGGTAATCCTCCTAATACTTCAGGACAAATGAGGACTGTATCTTCTTGTTGCAGTAGCTCCTCTATTTTTGAAACGAGATTGTCATTTCCATCATACCGACAAGCGATACCACCTAAACAAGCGCTTATTACGATCATATTGTCACCTCCAAAAAAATTTAAAATACCACGCCAATTTTGCTTCCTGACTCTTACCTATAAATGAGGTGATAAAAATGGGAAGCTTATATAATTTAATGAAACCATACAGTGAATTTCGAAGTAAAGAAGAGTTTAATGCATATCAAAAACAAGTTTTGAAGTACTATCGATTTCAATTAAATAAAACGGATACTATCATCATTCATTTTTTAGGAAAGTATGCGGTGAATGAGAAACAGAAAACAGTGGGAGTTGCTTGTCCGTTAATGGAGACGATTGCCACTAATGTTGGAAAGAGTATTCGTACAGTACGCCGCTCAATTGCAAAGTTAGAGGAACTAAGAATTATAAAACGTGTTGCGACAAAAGAAAGGCATAAGCGCGGCGGATATAGTGCGAACTTATATGTATTTCTTACATCTGCAATTGACCGCATGGATGACCGTATGAAGATGTCCGCATGTGAAAGTGAGGATCGTCCAGATGGCTGTAGTCAAAATGAGCAAAAAAATGAGGGGGAAACAATTTTTTCTAAAAACATCCCACAAATAAAAGAGAATAGAAAAGAAACGTACGAGCTTGATGAGACGTATTGCCGTCACGATATACCGAAGCCTTTTATATATGCACTTGTGCCGATGACGCGTAATCCGAAGAAGATTAATATATTTTGGAGTAAGGTGGAACTTGCGTATAAAAAGAGCGGGTTACTAGAGCAAGGTGTTTTACTGGAGCAAATATTAGCTGATGAAGAAGTGTATGGAAATTTCATTTGGCGAGTAAAGAGTGTTGTGAGAGCCTATAAATACGGGGAAATCCGTAAAAATGTTAAGGCGCTTTTATATAGTACAGTGCGGGATCTATTTTTAGAGGTTGGACTAGAATGGGGAGCAGCTGTGAGAAGAAGTAAGGGGATACCGTTATTTGATCCGTTTAAAAAGGAGCCATGCGTATAACACATGACTCCAAGTAGTTAATCAAACTTTCTTACAACTGGAACACGAATCGCTACAAAGAGTACGAAGACGATAACGGCGATTGCACCGCTTTTCATAACGGTTACAATTGGAATTCCTATTGCAAGCGCGATTGATGTGAATGCATAAGAAAGCGGGATAAAGCCCATTGATGAGAGCATAAGTAAACTCATTACGCGTCCCATCATTTCTTCTTTTACTGTCGATTGAATCATCGCCATAAGCGGAACGATAGCCATTGCGATTGTAATACCGTAAAACATGCCAGCTAATAATGCTTGCCAAAGTACGGTACTAAAGTTGATGGATAAGAAGAAGACACCAGACAGTAGCATCATGATAATGCAAAATAGACCGCGTCTACGATTAATATTTTTTAAACCGACAATGACAGCGCCTATTGCCATTCCGCCGCCCACAGATGCTTCTAAGTAACTAAACTGAAGCGAATCACCGTGCAGAACATTTTTAACGAAAAGCGGGAAACCAACTTGCATCGGACCGATTAAAAATAAGTTTAAAAAGGCGCTACAAAGAAGGAAAGTTGAAAGGAATGGTGATTCCTTTACATATAAAATTCCTTCTTTAATAGAAGTGAACATGCCTTTGTCTGTATTTTGCTGTTCTGGCATCGTAAATTGTATTTTTTGAACGAGTATGGCTGCGACGATCAGTAATAAAATCGTGATCGAAAAGATCGTTTCATAGTTCGTAAATTTGATAAGAATTCCGCCAAGTACAGGGCCTAAGATGACCGATGCTTGATTTGACATTTGTGTAAGTGAGTTTGCTTGTGTTAAACGGCTTTTTTCTACAAGTTCAGGCAAGATAGATCCATCAGCTGACCAGAAAAAAGCATCAGCAAGCCCAAAGAATAAAGCGAATAAAGCAAATGTATATAGTGTTACATCACCTACGATGAACCATGTAAGGATGGTTGCGACAAGAATAGCACGAATAATATTAGAATAAAACATAATGTTTTTTTTCGGGAATTTATCAGCTACAGCACCGCCGATAATCATAAAAATAAGCCTTGGAACACTAAGAGCTACGAAAACAACACCGAGTGAAGCCTCAAGGTTTAATGTTTTTGCTATGTACCACGTTTGTGAAAAAGTAAAAAAGGCTAAGGCAAAACTTGAAAAGAGTGTAGCTGCCCAAAGGAAAAGGAAATTCGTATTTTTTAATAACGGTTTCGCATTTTCTTTTAAAGCAGATTTATTTTGTTGTAGTTCCTCCATATTGCTTCCTTTCTATGTGACAAATTTAAACTAAAAAACCTATTAACAATCGTTTTATACAGTTTTTAATAGTTCTATACTGCACTTTCTCATTGTAGACAATAATGTTGGGTTTGCACAGTGGCTATTTAACGACAAAAAAGAAGATACCAAATGGTATCTTCTTTTTTGTCATTCAGGCTAATGCAATATAAATATCTAATTGTACGTTAGTTGGATCTGTTGCTTTTTCATCATAAAGCTCAAAGTCTGTTGTAAAAGCACGTTTGTTTTCTTTCGACCATTGCCAAATATATTCCCAAGCCTCACAAACGACTTCAGCAACTGGTCCTTTTCTCGTTGTAAATACCGCATATGTAGCGGCAGGTATTGTTAAAGTTGTCATATTTTCAGGTGCGTCTTCTAATGAAGAAACGGGCATACCGATTGTAAATTGATATGAACCAGTTTCATCTGATTCGTAATTTGAATAGAAAGCGAATGTTTCTTTCGTTTGTTGATTTGGGATGTGATGCATCATTTGTTCTTGGAAGTATTGGTTCCAGAGCCCTGGAATTTTTCCTTCAGTAGATGCCTCTATTTCATTTGTCGTCGTAATCGAAACACCGATTGCTTGGAAAGCTTCTTTTTTTACGATAATAGGATCGTTTATCATTAAAAATTCCTCCCTTGAATTAGAACATTTGTTCTTGTTTATTGTAACATATTTTGGAAGGATACGGTAGCGCAATAACAAAAGAACTCCTTCATGTAAAAGGAGCTCTCTTCATTTCTATATTAAAACATACTTGAGCTGTGCATCGGTTGAAGTTTTGCATTTGGATCGAAGTAAGCTTTTGCATTGTTTACTGCTGTTGGTGCTTCACCAAAGCCGCAAGCAATGAGTTTTACTTTTCCTTCATATGTACAAATGTCACCAGCAGCGTAAATGCCAGGAATATTCGTTTCCATTTTCGAATTCACGAGAATGCTGTTTTTTTGTATATCTAAGCCCCAATTTTTAATTGGACCAAGAGAGGAAACGAAGCCGTAGTTTACAATTACATCATCTACATCGATAATAATTTTTTCTTCCGTTTTTACGTGTTGAAGAACGACTTGTTCAATATTGTCATCACCAATGAGTTCAACTGGAACGTACGGTGTGCTTACTTCTGCACGGGAATTCATTAAGCTTTCTACGCTATGCTCATGCGCACGGAATTTATCACGGCGATGAACGATTGTAACTTTGTCAGCGATTGGCTCTAACATCATTGTCCAATCAACCGCTGAGTCGCCGCCACCAAATACTACGACGCGCTTACCAGCAAATTTATTCATATCATCAACAAAATAATGTAAATTTTTCTTTTCGTACTTTGCTGTACCTTCTAATTCTAAGCGGCGTGGTTGGAAAGCACCATTGCCAGCGGTAATAATAACTGATTTAGAATAGTGAGTTTGCTTATTCGTAACAAGTTTAAATATACCGTCAGCTTGTTTCTCAAGCGTATCAACAGCTTCTTCTAAACAAATGGTTGGGTCAAATTTCTTCATTTGCTCTTTTAAGTTATCAACTAATTCTTGTGCACGCACTTTCGGGAATCCAGCTACATCATAAATGTATTTTTCAGGGTAGAGTGCGGATAATTGTCCTCCAAGTTGAGGTAAGCTTTCAATGATTTTTACACTTGCTTGTCTCATGCCGCCATAAAATGCTGTGAACAGTCCTGTTGGACCACCACCAATAATTGTTATGTCGTAAACTTTTTGATTTTCTGCCACTTTCATTCCCCCTATAGATGGAATTTTGATATTGATTTCATATATTGTTCATATGTACACGAAAATCCTGCAAATGATGACACTTTCAAATAAATGATAGCATATTTGAGTTCATAATACTTCTGAAAACGACTGAATTGTGTGTAAGTTTTCGCATAGATGCTTTTTTAATTGTATAAAATATGGTGAAAGGAAAATACATGAAAAAAAGGTTGAAAAACCCTTGAAAACGCTATGTTATTTTAAAATATTGATAATTCGCCAGACGCTTGAATTCTGGAATAAAACCGACTAATATAGGGAAGTATTATGTTAAATTTCTATGACAAAATTCGTACGATTTTTTGACTGCGTTTTGTTATGATATAGAATGTGATAAATTCCACATTCTTGACAAATAGAGTTTTTAGTACTTGGTATTATTTTTCATTACTATTATATAAAGAAAAGGGTTGTGATTTGGTGAAGACTCCAAAAATCGTAGTTTTAGGTGCAGGTTATGGCGGGATGATTACGACTGTTCGTCTGCAAAAAGCATTATCTGTAAATGAAGCTGAAATTACGTTAGTAAACAACAACAGCTATCACTACCAAGCGACTTGGTTACACGAGAGCGCAGCTGGTACATTACAAGATGAAAAAATCTGTCTAGATATTCAAGACGTTATTGATACAAATAAAGTAAACTTTGTACAAGATACAGTAGTAGAAATTAAAGCTGCTGAAAAACGCATTATCTTAAAAGATGGCGAGTTAGAGTATGACTACTTAGTAATCGGTCTTGGTTTCGAATCAGAAACATTCGGAATTACAGGATTAAAAGAGCATGCATTCTCAATCGCTAACATTAATGCAACTCGTCAAATTCGTGAGCATATGGAAGCTAGTTTCGCTAAATATGCAACTGAACAACGCGATGAGTTAGTAACAATCGTTGTTGGTGGTGCTGGATTTACTGGTATCGAGTACGTAGGTGAGCTTGCAAACCGTGTTCCTGAGCTTTGCAAACAGTACAATGTACCACGTGAAAAAGCACGTATTATCTGTGTAGAAGCTGCTCCAACAGCACTTCCAGGTTTCGATCCAGCATTAGTAGAATACGCTGTAAAACAACTTGAGAAAAAAGGTGTAGAATTCCGCATCGGTACAGCAATTAAAGAAGCAACTGAAGAAGGTATTATCGTTGCAAACGGTGATGATACTGAATTACTAAAGTCTGAAACAGTAGTTTGGGCTGCAGGTGTTCGTGGTAACGGTATTGTAGAAGAGTCTGGCTTTGAAGCAATGCGTGGACGTGTAAAAGTTGATGAGTACATGCACGCTCCAGGATACGAAGATGTATTCATGGTTGGTGACGCAGCGTTAATCATTAACGAAGAAATTAACCGTCCATACCCACCAACAGCACAAATCGCAATTCAAGAAGGTTACAACATTGCACACAACTTAACTGTGTTAGTTCGTGGCAAGGGCGAAATGAAAAAATTCGCATTCGATAATAAAGGATCTGTATGTTCTTTAGGTCATGACGATGCAATGGGCGTTGTTATGGGCAAAAAGTTAACAGGTTGGAAAGCTTCTTTCATGAAGAAAGTTATCGATAACCGTTACCTATTCTTATTAGGTGGACCTTTATTAGTTCTTAAAAAAGGTAAATTAAAGTTCTTTTAATATATAGTAGAAAAAGCAGAAACGGCTAAGAGCTGTTTCTGCTTTTTTCATTTTAAAAATATAGTATAATATATAAAAAAGAAAGAATATTCTGTCCGTTATAGTAGAGGAGGGTATTACATCATGGAGAAGCGAGGGAAAGTGTGGTTAGCTGTCAGTGGTTTAGTTGCTACAAAAGATGGCAGGTGGCTGTTCGTTAAGAAAAAATACAGTGGATTAAAGGGGAAATGGTCTTTACCGGCTGGTTTTGTAAATGAAGGTGAGACGGTTGATGAAGCTGTGAAACGTGAAGTGTTAGAAGAGACAGGTATCGTCGCTCATGTGAAGGGGATCATTGGTGTTCGATCGGGCGTGATTCGCAATGAGATTAGTGATAATATGATTATTTTCCTTTTGGAGCCTGAAGGAGAAAACATTATTGTACAGGAGAAGGAATTGTCTGAAGTAGCATTTTTACATCCAGATACGATTGCAGACGATCAAAATACGTCTTTACTTATCAAATATTTGTTTGAAGGAAGGTCAGAACTACATCTTGAGATGAACAAAACATTAGATCCAGGAGAGCAATTTGGTTATACAGCCTATCACGTATTTACGGCACAGACGAAGGAGAGGGAGAAAGAGTGAGTATACCGGTACTACTTATTTCAATGATGTTATTTTTCATTTTGTTTTTTGGAATTGGATTTTTACTCAACATGATATTGCGAGCGACATGGGTAATGGTTATTGTATATCCGATTGTTTGTATACTTATTATTAATAAGGCGAGTGTGTGGGATTATTTTTCAAAGCCGAAAGAAACATTCTCTTCATTTGGGACAAGTGTATCGCATTTAGGGCAGGCAGATGTGTTTATTCTATCTACTGGATTAGTAGGTGCTGCCTTAGCCGGAATTATAATTAAGAAACTTCGGAAAAGCGGATATCAAATGTTTTAATCTCCAATTCATTTGGGGATTATTTTTTTGCATATTCCTTCATTGTATAGGGAATGATTAACGATGAAGGAGTGTGGAATATAAAAATGTTAAAACGATATTGTATTCGCATTATGATGACTTGTTTACTTGTATCCGCATTATGCGTAACATGGAATGCTTTCACAGGAGTTTCTTTATTAGAGATTGTAAAGAGATATGAGGGAACGAGTGCAAAAGAAGTACATGCAGCAGAAGTTAAGAGAAATGTTGCTCCGAGTAAAGAAGTGATAAATGCTTTAGAGCAGGCAAACGACTGGTCTAAATATCGTTCAATTGAAATGACTGCAACAGGTTATACGTCGGGAATTGAATCAACTGGTAAGAGACCGGGACATCCGGAGTATGGTATTACATATTCAGGAGTTAAGGTGAAAAGGGATTTATATTCCACAATAGCTGCGGACTTACGTGTATTCCCAATTGGAACGATTCTATTCGTACCAGGTTATGGGTACGGTGTAGTAGCTGATAAGGGCGGTGCAATAAAAGGAAACCGTCTTGATCTATATTATGATACGGTGAAAGATGTTTATAGCCAATGGGGTAAGAAAAAAGTAAATGTGTATGTAGTGAAAGTCGGAAATGGTAAGTTTTCAGAAGAAGAGTTAACGATGTTAAATCAAGACGAAACGATGCAAGTGTTTCGCGGTCAATATTTAAAACAAAGATAGTCTAGTGGGAAGTACGCTAGACTTTTTTATTTTATAAATAGAAGAAATATGGATTATATAGGATGTAACAGAAGTTAGAATTGTCGCATTTTATCGAAAATAAAGTTATAATAAAGGCAGAGTAGAGAAATTTAGGGGGTCTGAACATGTTTCAAGTACAAAAAGAATTAGCAAGCCATGAAGCGGTAATCGTTGCCTTATTTGAAGAAGAGAAAACGAGTAGTTTTGTACAAGAACTGGACAAAGCGTTTGAAGGACAACTACAAGTTTTATTAGAAGAGAAAGAACTTTCTACTAAGAAGAAAGCTATTTCAAAAGTACATAGTTTAGGAAAAACAAATGTGAAACGTTACTATTTCGTTGGTTTAGGTAAGAAAGAGTCTTACACGACAGAAATGTTGCGTGCTGCTCTTGGTAAGGCGTTTAAAACGTTACAAGCAGCAAAAGTACAAGATGCAGCAATCTTACTTGATTCTTTCGTAACAGAGAAATTAGATGCGATTGATGTAGCTCACATTGCAGCAGAAGTACAAGGTCTTGGTACATATGAGTTACAAACGTATAAATCAGATAAAAAGGATCGTGTGGAGCTAGAGAAGTTTACGGCTATTACAGCGGAAGATGCACAAGAAATTGAAGCTGCATTAACAGTTGGCTACGTACATGGACGTGCAACAAATTCAGCTCGTACACTTGTAAATATGCCGCCAAACGTATTAACAGCAACAACGCTTGCTGAGTATGCTGTTGAGTTAGCGGAAAAGTATGATATGGATTATAAAGTTCTTGAGAAAGAAGAGATGGAAGAGCTTGGTATGGGTGCGTTACTTGCAGTAAACCAAGGATCTACTGAGCCACCAAAAATGATCGCTCTTATTTATAAAGGAAAAGAAGAGTGGACAGATGTAATTGGATTTGTTGGAAAAGGAATTACATACGATACAGGTGGTTATTCGTTAAAACCACGTGAAGGCATGGTCGGTATGAAAGGTGATATGGGTGGTGCTGCTGCTGTATTAGGTGCGATGGAAATTATCGGTGAACTTCGCCCAGAGCAAAATGTGATCGCTGTTATTCCATCAACTGATAACGTTGTAAGTGGTACAGCATTTAAGCCAGACGATGTAATCACATCTATGAGCGGAAAAACAATTGAAGTATTAAATACAGATGCAGAAGGTCGCCTAGCGTTAGCTGACGGTATTACGTATGCGAAAAAACTAGGTGCAAACTATCTTATTGATGTTGCGACATTAACAGGTGGTGTAATTGTTGCACTTGGAAATCAGACGACAGGCGCAATGACAAACAATGAAGAGTTGTTTGAGCAAGTGCTAGAGGCGTCTATGGAAACAGATGAATCAATTTGGCAATTACCGATTTTTGATCGTGATAAAGAACGCGTTCGAAACAGTAAGTTTGCCGATTTAAATAACTCACCAGGCCGCGAAGGACATGCGGTTATGGCAGGTACATTTTTAGGTGAATTTGCTGAAGATACACCTTGGGTACACTTAGACATCGCGGGAACATCTGAAACGTCAGGAGCGCATGATTTAGGGCCAGCTGGAGCAACAGGTGCAATGGTACGTACACTTGCAACACTTGTTGAACGTTTCGGAGAAGAGTAAGATCCATAAGAGAAGGCTGTTCCAATATTTTGGAACAGCTTTTTTATTGGTAGGAATATGGTCGTCTTATCCCACATTAACTAGTTTCATTTTATCCCGCTTTAATGGGCAGTAAGAACCCCACCTCAAAATTCGGTGAAAGCGAAGAAGTTAGATGGGGATCAACTGCCCATTAAAGCCCGATTGGTTCAACTAATAATCAGTGGGGGATGAAGCCCCCACTGATTAAAGTTTCACTTTATAAAGAAATCGTATATAACGTCCCATTTAAGGAAAATGAAGTGCGACCTGTTTCTTCAGAGACAACTAAAATAAGTGCATCGCTTTTTTCTGATAAACCAATTGCAGCTCTGTGACGTGTTCCTAGCTCGGGATCAACTTCTGTGCTTTTCGTTAACGGAAGAATATTGGCAGCTGAAACAATATGATTATTTTTAACGAGAACGGCTCCGTCATGAAGAGGGTTACCTGGATAGAAAATGGATTCAAGTAACGGTGAGGTTAAATGAGCATGTAATGTTGTTCCAGTTTGAATGAGAGAGTCAAGCGGCTCGTTTCTTTCCACAACAATAAGAGCCCCGTGTTTTCGGGCACTTAAATGTTGGACAGTTGCTGTAATAGAATGTGAGCTTTCCGTATAAGGTGATAAATACGCTTGAATATAGTATGTAGCTGCCAATGTTTGTACGTTTGCTAACATATGATGAATATCTTCCATTTTGCACAAAATACATTCATCCTCTTTATCAATTGCTTGTCTCATAATGGATAATTCTTTCTCAGCAATTTCAATCATTTGCTTTGTTTGTATTTTGAGCTCTTCTGACAAGCCCCATTCTTGCATAATCCTCATTCCCTTTATTGGAGTATTTAACCATAGTGTATACAAATATTCCTAGTAAAATCCTGTTAGATTGTAAAAAATATTGAGATACAGGTTGTTTTTTTCATATAATAAAGGTAGGACAAGCGAGAGGAGATAGAAATATGAACTGGAAACAAGAATTTAGTCGCTGGCTTTCATATGCAGAGTTAGATGCAGAACTAAAAGAACAGTTAGAAAACATGAAGCAAGATGAGAAGAAAATTGAGGACAGCTTTTATAAAAATCTAGAATTCGGCACAGGTGGTATGCGTGGTGAACTTGGTGCTGGTACGAACCGTTTGAATGTATATACAGTTCGTAAAGCAACACAAGGGTTAGCAAAGTTTATTGAAAAATTAGGTGAAGAAGCGAAAAAACGCGGTGTTGTTGTAGCGTACGATTCTCGTCATAAATCACCTGAATTTGCAATGGAAGTAGCTGCTACACTTGGTGCACACGGTATCACAACATATGTGTTTGAAAGCTTGCGTCCAACGCCAGTGCTTTCTTTCGCAGTTCGTCATTTACATACAGTAAGTGGAATCGTTCTTACGGCAAGCCATAATCCACCGGAATATAACGGTTATAAAGTATATGGTGAAGATGGTGGGCAGTTGCCTCCAAAAGAAGCTGATGAATTAATTAGCTATGTAAATGCAGTAGAGGATGAGTTAACAGTTGAGGTTGCTAATGTGGAGCAATTAAAAGCTGACGGTTTATTACATATTATTGGACAAGAAGTAGATGATGCATATGCAACAGAATTGAACAATGTCATCATTAATAAAGAAATGGTACAAAATGTTGGAAAAGACTTAAAAATCGTCTTTACACCATTACATGGAACATCAAATATTTCTGTACGCCGTGGTTTAGAAGAAGTTGGATTTACAGATGTAACAGTTGTAAAAGAGCAAGAGTTACCAGATCCGAACTTCTCTACAGTAAAATCACCGAACCCAGAAGAGCATGCAGCGTTTGAGTATGCAATTCGTGACGGTGAGAAGGTAGGCGCAGATGTGTTAATCGCAACGGATCCTGACGCAGACCGCCTAGGCGTTGCAGTTCGTAATCACGATGGTGAGTTCCAAGTATTAACGGGTAATCAAACAGGTGCATTAATGCTTGATTATTTATTATCTCAAAAGAAAGAAAACGGAACGCTTCCAGAGAACGGTGTTGTATTAAAAACAATCGTAACGTCTGAAATTGGCCGTACAATCGCGAAAGCATACGGTTTAGATACAGTTGATACGTTAACTGGATTTAAATTTATCGGTGAGAAAATTAAACAGTATGAAGAAAGCGGACAATACGAATTCCAATTCGGTTATGAGGAAAGCTATGGTTATTTAATCCGTCCATTCTGTCGTGATAAAGATGCAGTACAATCTGTTCTATTTGCATGTGAAGTAGCTGCATACTACAAATCACAAGGTAAAACGTTATACGATGGTTTATTAGAAGTATTTGAGAAGTACGGTTTCTTCCGTGAAGATCTTGTATCGCTAACGTTAAAAGGAAAAGATGGAGCGGAACAAATTCAAGAGATGATGGCAACATTCCGTGAAAATCCTCCGAAAGAAGTAGCGGGCTTAACAGTTGTGGCTGTTGAAGACTATAAAGCGAGCATCGTTACATCTTTACAAGATGGACATAAAGAAGAGATTCACTTACCGAAATCAAATGTGTTAAAATATCAATTAGAAGATGGTTCTTGGTTCTGCCTACGTCCATCTGGAACTGAACCGAAGATTAAGTTCTACTTCGGTGTTCAAGATAATTCTTTACAAAATAGTGAACAAAAGTTACTTACTATTAAAGAAGATATTATGAATCGTTTATAATATAAAGTAATTTTAAGTAGTAGGGAACAAAAGGGAGTGAAACCTCCCTTTTGTTCTATGTAAGGAAATAATCGTTATTGATTCTGACAGAAGAGAGGGTATTTTGTGATGAAAAGAGTAAGAAAAGCGATAATCCCAGCAGCTGGATTAGGAACACGTTTTTTACCAGCTACAAAAGCAATGCCAAAAGAAATGTTACCGATAGTAGATAAACCAACTATCCAATACATTGTAGAAGAAGCAATAAAATCAGGAATCGAAGATATTATTATCGTTACTGGTAAAACGAAGCGCTCTATTGAAGATCATTTTGATAATGCATTTGAGTTAGAGCAAAACTTATTAGAAAAGAAAAAGTATGAGTTACTTGAAAAAGTACAGGCTTCTTCAAAAATGGTAGATATTCACTATATCCGTCAAAAAGAACCAAAAGGATTAGGGCATGCAGTTTGGTGTGCACGTAAATTCATCGGTGATGAGCCATTCGCTGTTTTATTAGGTGATGATATCGTTCAAGCTGAAAAACCATGTTTACGTCAATTAATTGAAGAATATGATAAAACGCTTTCTTCTGTTATTGGTGTACAAACGGTTCCAGAAGATGAAACACACCGTTATGGAATTATCGACCCATTAGAGCAGGAAGGACGTCGTTACCAAGTTCGCAATTTCGTTGAGAAACCAGCAGCAGGTACAGCACCTTCAAACTTAGCAATTATGGGACGTTACGTTTTAACACCTGAAATCTTCATGTTCTTAGAACAGCAACATGTTGGTGCTGGTGGTGAAATTCAGTTAACAGATGCAATCCAAAACTTAAACGAAATTCAACGTGTATTCGCTTACGATTTCGAAGGAAAGCGCTACGACGTAGGTGAAAAGTTAGGATTCGTTCAAACGACAATCGAAATGGCCCTGCAACACCCAGAATTACGTGATGAAATGGTTCCAATGATGCAGAAAATTTTAGAAGAACACACGAAGCAACAGTCTTAATATAAAAAAGGAGTTATTTCAGTGTACTGAAATAACTCTTTTTTATTATGAAATCGTCGAATGAGAATGCTGATAAGCGGAACGACGTACAGCATAGTATATGCGAGGTGCGATAATAGCACCGATAATTGTAAATGCAATATCTTTTACTGCGAACCACATCATAATCATCCAAGCAGCTTTATAACTCATATTACCACCCATGAAGAAATTGACTGCCCCGTACATATAAGTAGTACCGATAATATACGTTAAAATGATTCCTGTGAAAGAGGCAATTGCAAATGTACTGAATGTTGGTCGTTCTTTTTGTTCTACTAGTTTTCCTGATACGTAAGCAACGATAATAAATGCAATAATAAAACCACCAGTAGGATCTAAAAGTGCACCGAATCCAGCTTTGAAGTTAGCGAAAATTGGTGCACCAGCTAAGCCAACGAGCATATACACAGTCATTGATAATGCACCAAGTCTACTTCCAAGAAGAAGCCCTGCTAAAATTGCGAAAAATGGTTGCATAGATAATGGGATGCCCGCTACTTGCAGGAATGGTGCCCAAGATACAATATTTGCACCAATGGCCATAAGAGCGACGAACATGGCAGCTAATGCTAAATCTAAAACATGAAATCTTCTCATAATGTTAACCTCCTGTTGTTTTTAGGTTAACATTATCGTAGCGAAAATATTTACTTGTTGTCAATCAAAATATTTTGATAAGAAGGCTTCAAATACTCTCTTAGCAACGTATACGGAATACGAAATTGAGGAATTCCGCTTGAATAAGGAGCAATCTCATATAAAGGGAAATAAATGACGAGGTTGTCCGGTTCTAAAAAGAAGTGAAACTTTTTCGTACTCATTACTTTTTCAGTTGCATCGGGAAAATAAATGCCTTCATTTTGTTTAATTTGTCTTACGATCTCCGCGCGGATTACTTCTTTATATTTATCTTCTTGTTGAAATAAATCATCTAAGTGTAGTAACTTTTTTTCTTTTAAATCAAATGTGTTTGCCTTCCACGTATAAAGACCGTGTGCTCCACCTGTATATTGATAGTAATTCAAATATAGGCTGAGTAAGGGTGGTTTATTCAAGGAGATTTTATAATCAACATTCGCCACGTACGGATGAAAAGGTGTGCTAGATCCTTCTGTTTCTTTATAATATTTTTTTGCGTCTTTTTCTAATTTAGTTTTAAATTTGTCAGTAGACTTTTTGTAATAGAAATTGAGCTTATTTTGAAATTTAGAATCGGAAAAATTGTGAAACGAAGGTCTGTTAATTTGATATTCTATATAAGGTTTCTTACCTTTTTGTGTTACAGTCTGAACATCGATTGTCAGGTTGGATGCTTTGGCTGCTAGTGCACAATTTGGTACAATAGTCAGCAAGGAGAACATAAGCAGTAATATACAAAATTTCTGTTTCATTTAGGTGAAACCTCCTTATATAAGTGTTATAAGTAGTTTGAAAATAAATAGGTAAAATTATACATTCGATTAAAGTAAGAGAAGGAGGAAACGATATGGGAAAAACTTTAATGGATTCACTTGGAATTGAGTTGTTAGAGATGACAGAAGATAAGGTGGTTGCTACGATGCCTGTTGATGAGCGTACGCATCAGCCATTTGGTTTTTTACACGGCGGTGCATCTCTTGCATTAGCGGAAACAGTAGCAAGTGTTGGTTCATACAATTTAATTGATCAAGAGAAATGCATCTGTTTCGGTCTAGAAATTAATGCAAATCACATTCGCTCAAAGAAAGATGGAATTGTAACAGCGATTGGAACACCGATACATAGAGGACATTCAACGATGGTTTGGGATGTACGTATTATTGATGAGAATGATGATTTACTATGTATATCAAGATGTACAGTAGCAATTAAAGAAAAGCGTGAAAAGTAAAAAGAGGCGGCTCAATAGAGCGCCTCTTTTTTATAATTAAAACTGGATTTTCTTCTCTAAGAAACCTTTTAGTTCGCTAATTGGCATACGAACTTGTTCCATTGTGTCACGGTCACGTACTGTAACAGCTTTGTCTTCAACTGAGTCGAAGTCGTAAGTGATACAGAATGGTGTACCGATTTCGTCTTGACGACGGTAACGTTTACCGATAGAACCAGTTTCGTCAAAGTCTACCATGAAGTCTTTAGCTAGTTCTGCGAATACTTCAGTAGCACCTTCAGATAGCTTTTTAGATAATGGTAAGATAGCTGCTTTGTATGGTGCTAAAGCAGGGTGGAAACGAAGAACTGTACGAGAATCGTTTTCTAATTGCTCTTCTTCATATGCATCACATAAGAATGCTAATGTTACGCGGTCAGCACCTAAAGATGGCTCGATGCAGTATGGTACGTAACGCTCATTCGTTTGTGGATCGATATAGTTAAAGTCTTCGTTAGAGTGTTCCATGTGACGTTTTAAATCGAAGTCTGTACGAGATGCTACGCCCCATAGTTCGCCCCAACCGAATGGGAATCGGAATTCAATATCAGTTGTTGCGTTACTGTAGTGAGACAATTCCTCTTCACCGTGGTCACGAAGACGCATGCTTTCTTCAGTCATACCAAGTGAAAGTAACCAGTTCTTACAAGTTTCACGCCAGAATGCGAACCACTCTAAATCTTCACCAGGCTTACAGAAGAATTCAAGTTCCATTTGTTCGAATTCACGTGTACGGAATGTGAAGTTACCAGGCGTGATTTCGTTACGGAAGCTCTTACCGATTTGGCCGATACCAAATGGAAGTTTTTTACGCATAGAGCGTTGTACGTTTTTGAAGTTTACGAAAATACCTTGTGCTGTTTCAGGACGAAGGAAGATTTCGTTCGTGCTAGACTCTGTAACACCTTGGAATGTTTTGAACATTAAGTTGAACTGACGGATTTCAGTGAATTCTTGGCTACCACAATCAGGACATTTTACTTCATGTTCTTTCATTAAATCAGCCATTTGGTCGAAAGTAAGACCATCAACAACCATTTCGATGCCTTTTGCATCTAATGCATCTTCAATTAATTTATCAGCACGGTGACGCGCTTTACATTTTTTACAGTCGATCATTGGATCGTTGAAGTTACCAACGTGACCAGAAGCGATCCAAGTTTTTGGGTTCATTAAAATAGCTGCGTCTAAACCAACGTTATGTGGAGATTCTTGAATGAATTTTTTCCACCAAGCTTTTTTAACGTTATTTTTTAATTCGATTCCAAGTGGACCGTAATCCCAAGTGTTTGCAAGACCACCGTAAATTTCAGAACCAGGGAAAACAAAACCGCGATGTTTTGCTAAGTTTACAACTTGTTCCATTGAATACATAATAAAATCCTCCTTTTGAAAGTTAACGTATTGGCGATGACGTGCTCAGATACTAGTGAAACGAGCGGTATATGCTTTGAAAACATAAAAAAACGCTCATCCCAAGGCTTAATTGCCTAGGGACGAGCGTTTGCCCGCGGTTCCACCCTAGTTGATACACAACAGGTGCATCCACTTTATCACGTATTGCTCGAGACTGCCGTTTCCTTGCGGCTTCAGGCTTTCACTATCCCTGAATCGCTTTTGTGCAAGTACTTATAAGTCCGTCATCGCTACTTATATTAATAATAATGAACATATTCTAACACGTTCTTTTTTAAATCTCAATAGAGGAACGCGTCTATCTATGATAGAGTCTCGCCTATTTTTTCGTGATTTATTCCGTAATTTTGTTTAATATGCTTAATTGCTTCACGTTTACTAAGCGAGGCAAGCTCGTTATTTTGTACGTATTCCCAAACGACATCGGGCTTTGTTTTTGCATATTCGCGAAGGACCCAGCCAATCGCTTTTTGAATGAAAAATTCTTTTGAAGAATGTAGTTGTCCAATAATCCAGAAAAGAAGTTCTTCATCCATCTTTTGTTTATATTTTAGCTGGAATAAAATAGCGGCGCGTTGTAACCATATGTTATCTGATGCAATCCATTTTGGAATATAGGCAGAAATTAATTCCGGATGTTTTAAAAAGATACCACCTAAAAATGTAGGAACGATGCTATCGACAGAATCCCACCAAGATTTTGTTACAATGAGTTCTTCTAGAAACGGTATATGCGTTTCGTTTATATGCTTTTTATATTTTTGCATAATATCGAGTGCGGCCGCTTGAAATTCACGTTCTGGTAAATCCCAAAGCTCACGTACGATAACTTGGAAATCTTTTTGATCTGGGAGAGTATGTATTTGGATGACGTCTTTCAATAGTTGTCTTCTTTCAGGTGTTTGAATACCGAGAAATGGGAAGTGATTTTTCATATAACGTGCCATCGGTTCCGCTTTTTCAAGGTTTTTATGAGCTATGAAATGCTCTTGTAATGCTTGTACAAATAGATGCATAAGTGCGTTCTCCTTTCTTATTACCTTTCTCATACCATTATACAGAGAGTTTGGTTAAATTTTAAAACATAACTTGCTATGTAATGAAATATGTTGAAAGTAGAGAGGAGAGGATAAGATGGAAGATCAAGGCTTACTAGCAGGTTTCTTTGCTCTTAGTTTTGCGTTTATTCTTGTTATATTGATTTGGGCAATTATTGCGTATTTATTAACGGCTTTTGCACTGTATACGATGGCGAAAAATGATGGTGCAACGGATGGTGCTCTTGCGTTTATTCCTTTTTTAAATAGTAAGATATGGGGGGATTTAGCAAAAGACAAATTACCGGATTTCTTAAAAGAAGAAGCAGGATGGAAAGTATTCGGCATATATGTCGCGTGTTTCATTTTTAACTTCGTACCAATTCTATATTTAATAGCAACAGCTGTATCGATTGTGCTGTCTATTTATCTTATCTACGCAATTTTAGATAGATACGGAACGAATTCTATACTGTTTACGATTATTCATACAATCACATTTTCGGTTTTCTTACCGATTCACTTGTTCATTATTCGGAATGAGCCGGTAAGGTATAACGAGTAGATATATGCGGGGAGCTGTTTCGAAGATATTTTGGAACAGCTCTTTGTTGGTTAATCGATATTTTGTTGACTAAGAAAAAAGGGCTGCCACATAGGACAGCCCTTTTCTACTACATAAGGTAACGTAAATAAATATAAATATGAGAAATGATTAATGAAACGATCATAATTGGGAAGCCGACTTTAAGGAATTCCATGTAGCTAAACTTATGGCCCTCACGACTTGCGATACCTGCAACGATTACGTTAGCAGAAGCTCCAATTAATGTTCCGTTTCCACCTAGACAAGCACCTAATGCTAATGCCCACCATAATACGTCGATTTGTGCGTCAGAAGGTGATAAACCTAGCCCAACTGCCATATCGTTAATAAGTGGGATCATTGTTGCAACGAATGGAATGTTATCAATTGTTGCAGAGGCGATACCAGATACCCATAAAATAAGGATAGATGCGTAAGAAACATCTCCGCCTGTTATTCCAATTACTTTTTGAGCTAACATTTTGATAAGGCCGATATCAATAAGTCCTCCAACAAGTACGAATAGTCCTGCGAAGAAGAAGATTGTTACCCACTCTACACTTGCGAATACCTCTTCAATTTCATGTTCTTTCACACCGATTAGCATAAGTACAGTAGCACCAGTTAAAGCGATGATAGCTGCATCAACATGGAAGATCGAATGAGTCATGAAACCTAAGATTGTAAGTCCAAGTACTGTTAAAGATTTTTTCATTAATACTGGATCTTTAATGTATTGTTTTTCATCTAAACTCATTAATTTTTTAATTTGTACAGGATCAGCAATTAATTGTTTACGGTACATGAAGTAAAGTATTGTCGCTGTAACAGCAATAATAATGATTACGATAGGTGCTAAGTTGAATAAGAAAGCATTGAAATCTAAATGCTTATTTGCAGAACCAATCATAATATTTGGCGGATCACCAATTAATGTTGCTGTTCCTCCAATGTTTGAAAAAATAATTTCAGAAAGTAAATAAGGAACAGGATTTACTTGCAGTATGCGCGTAATAGATAAAGTAACTGGAACAACAAGAAGTACAGTTGTAACGTTATCTAAAAATGCGGAACCAAGCGCAGTAAGTAAGGAAAGTGAAATTAAAATTTTAATTGGATTTCCTTGCGCCCCTTTTGCTGCTTTAATGGCAACGTATTGGAAGACACCCGATTTACTCGTAATGTTCACCAGAATCATCATACCGATGAGTAGCGTAATCGTCCCCCATTCAATATGTTTCGTAAAGGCGTTGTGTAAATCAACGACCCCCATAATTACCATGAGTGCTGCACCAAGAAGTGCGATGACAGCGCGATTAATTTTTTCTGAAATAATAATGGCATATGTAATTAAAAAGACTGCGATAGCAAAATAATACTGCCAGTTTGCGAGCTCTTGCGTTGTTTCGTGCAAAACTCTCATCTCCTTTCATTCACTTTTCTTAGTGTGTCAAAAAATTAACTAGATGAAACACACATAACGTCATTATAAAGTAGAAAAAAGGAGGATGTAAATGAAAGGGCTTATTTTGTCATATTTTCTGCATCGGTCATTTTTTCTTATTTTTAAAAATATTTGTGGGCATTTGACATATATATAAGATACATCCAATCTGAATATTTAAAATGGAATTAGCATTCGAGCTTGTTCGTGTAGGAGTGTCAAATAGAAAGGAATGACAAAGATGATAAGGAAGGGATCGTATGGATGAACAACGATTTTTATTTTTGGATTTTGAGTTTACGATGCCCCAGCACAGAAAAAAACCAAAAGGATTTTTCCCGGAAATCATTGAGGTAGGACTCGTTTCGGTTGTTGGCTGTAAGGTAGAAGACACGTATTCAGCTCATGTTAGGCCGAAAACTTTTCCTTCTTTAACGGATCGATGTAAGAAATTTTTAGGAATTAAACAAGAAGTCGTAGATAAAGGAATTTCGTTTCCAGAACTCGTTGAAAAACTTGCAGAATATGAAAGGAGATGTAAACCAACCATTGTTACGTGGGGAAATATGGATATGAAAGTGTTGAAGCATAATTGTGAAATGGCAAGAGTAGACTTTCCGTTCTTAGGACAGTGTCGTGATTTATCACTTGAGTATAAGAAGTTTTTTGGGGAGAGAAATCAAACAGGATTGTGGAAAGCAATTGAGGCGTATGGAAAAGCAGGGACGGGTAAGCATCATTGTGCGCTAGATGATGCGATGACGACGTATAATATTTTTAAATTAGTAGAAAAAGATAAAGAGTATTTAGTGAAACCAGCACCTCCAACATTAGGAGAACTCGTTGATTTTTCAAAAGTGTTAAAGAAAGTGAGTACACAGTAACGACCAAATTGCACAGTATGTAATTTGGTCGTTTTGTTTTTTTAAAGTTTGTAGTCTTTTTTTAACTGCTCTAATGTTTCTAGACTACGAACCGCAAAAGGTGAATCATCTTCAGAAAATGAATTCATTTGAGTTTCTAACGCTAATTTGAGTGACTCTGTATACTCTGGAATTTCTCCTTCATATTTCTTCACCATTTGTTCTGGAATGTTCGTCTGTTCACGGAAAGCTAAAGCACGTCTTTCATGGAAAAATGGTACGTCAGCTTGTTTTACGTTATGTAAGTCACCTTGCACCGGATGTTTTAAAACAGCTAACACTTTTACGACGTAACTGCCAGGACGGCTATTTGTAACTTCGCCGATGTATTTGCCAGTTTTATAAATACCAGTAACGATTTCACCAATTTCAAATGTTTCTCTCATATTTTTCACCTCAAGTTTATAGTAAGGAAAGTGTGCGAAGGAGTCAAAGAAATCATTCGCTTTCGGAATGCCCCCTTGAGAATATGGATAGGTTCCACTATAATTTTATATTATATAACAGAAAATTCTGATGTTTTTTAAATCCTATAATAAGGAGTGTTCCGTATGATGCCTTTATATTTTCCGGAAGATAAAACAGAATATATTATTCCAGGGATTGTTTGCGTTCTATTTATCATTGGTGCCGTTGCTACGTGGCGTATGTTCATTCGTGTATCAAAACGCGAAGCGGAGCGATTACAGAAAGTTGAAGAAAAACTTTTAGCGGAAAAGAAACAGTAACTCATTTTTGTATGTTTCCCTCTATGCTCGGACAATCTAAGGGCAGAATATATTTTGGAGGGAATAGAATGAAAAAACGGCTTTTTTTCAGTTGTTGTTTATTATTTCTGATGGCAGGTTGTGACCAAGGAAAGCCGAAAGAAATTGACGTGAAATTACATAATGCTTCAGGCGATGAAGTGGGGACTGCGAAAGTAAAGCAACAAACAAGCGGAGTGAAAATTACGATTAAAGGGGAAGGTTTTGCACCAGGCCCGCACGGCATACATGTACACGAAATTGGTGAGTGTAAAGCACCACGTTTTGAATCATCTGGCAATCATTTTAATCCTGATAATAAAAAACATGGACTTCTTAATCCGAAGGGTGCAGAAAACGGTGATTTACCAAACGTAATTGCAGACGGTTCTGGAAAAATCAAGGCAGAAATCGATGCGCCGCACATAACGCTTGAAGAAGGAAAAACAACGATTCATAGAAAAGATGGAGCGTCTATTATTATTACAGAAAACGCTGATGATGGTATGACACAACCAACAGGTAAATCAGGTGATCGAATTGCTTGTGGTGTCATTGTAAAAAAAGCATCGGATATGAAGAAAAAGTAAAAGCTACCGTGCATGGTAGCTTTTTTTGTGAAACGTAATTGAAAAGGTATTGATAAAGGAGGTTGTCCCAAAACGATTGGAGGTCGCCTCCTTTCTTATTCTGAAAACGTATGGCGCAGTCTATTTAAGATTTCTTCTAAAACAGATCTTGGACAGCCGATGTTAATTCGAATATGTTCTTCTCCGCCTAATCCGTATTTCTCACCAGGTTCAACGATGATTTTCCCTTTTTCCTCAAGCGATGTGGTGCGTTCGTTTTGAGAAAGCTGTAGGCGAGAGCAATCAATCCATAATAAAAAGCTACCTTCTGGTTTTGTTACAGAAAGAGCGGGTATGTGATTTTTAATATATTCACAAGCGAATTGAGCGTTATCTTCTATATATAATCGAATTTCATTTAGCCAATCATTACATTCTGTATAAGCACTTTGCATCGCTGTATAGGCAAATGTATTTAATCCGTGGAAACCTTGTCTATATTGGATAGATGTAAAGGTTTGACGGAGTTTTTCGTTTGGAATGATAATAATCGATGCCTGTAATCCGGCAATATTAAATGTTTTACTCGGAGCCATACAAGTAATGGTACGTGCTGCTAATTCTTCAGATAAAGAAGCAAATGGTGTATGAGTACGATCTCCGTAAATAATATCGGCATGAATTTCATCCGCGACAACGATTACATTATATTTTGTACATAACGCTCCGAGCTTCGTTAGCTCGTCTTTCGTCCAAACACGCCCGATTGGATTGTGAGGACTACAAAGAAGCATGAGTTTGACGCCTTGTTGAAATTGCTTTTCTAAATAATCGAAGTCTATCGCATATGTATCATTTTGTTTCTGTAATGGACTCACGCATAATTGTCTATTGTTTGTTGTGACCATTTCGAAAAATGGGGGATAAATAGGTGGTTGTACGAGAACGGATTCATTTTCCTTTGTGAAGGCCTGTATGCTCGTACTAAGAGCTGGAACGATCCCTGCGCTAAAGACAATCCAATCTTTTTGAATATCCCAGTTGTACTGTTTTTTTGTCCAGTTACAAATAGTATCTCCAATATTTTCGGGAGGAAGTGTATAGCCGAAAATAGGATGCTCGATACGTTTCTTTAAAGCGGTCTGAATTGGTTGTGGTACTTCAAAATCCATATCAGCTATCCAAGCGTGGATAAGTTCTTCGTTTTTATACGTATCCCATTTTGTACTATGAGTACCACGTCGATTGACTGTTTTATGAAATAGTTGCATAAGTTTGCCCCCTTCTTCTGTAAACCGTTAAGTTATGAAAGTTCTCTCTCTTCTTATAGAATAGCTGATGTGATAGGATAAAGAAAAGTATTAAAAAGTGAAAAGGCGGGAAGCGAATGGGTGCATATGAAAAGATGATAGAGGTTGTGAAGAATTGGGATCCGTTTCAAATGGGACCGGAGTTTTATGAAACAGAAGCGAGCGATGTTGTGAATGTTGTAAGTGTGTTCGACGATCCAAAATACATCGCAAAAAAGATTCAACATATATACTTTATGTCTTTTGAGGAAGTACCTGCGCTTGGAAAATGTGAGAAGTTAGCTGTGGAATTACTTATAATAAAAGAAGGCGGAAGCTGTTCATTATAGGCTGTCGGAAATTCCGACAGCCTTTTTTATATATTATTGCGCGGAAAACGCAATGATTTCTTCATAAACATGTTCAGGCTTTTCTTCAGGTAGTAAATGCCCTGTGTTTTCATAAGAAATAAATTTCGAATTTGGTAAATCTTTGTGTAGCCGATGCCCTACATGTACAGGGACGACGCGATCTTTTTCACCCCAAATGAGTAGTGTAGGTGTTTCGATTTTTTGTAATTCAGTTGAAGATAAGTCACCTTCACGGTCTCTTATCATACGAGTTAAAGCAGGGAATATACGGTTGTCATAAAAAGGAGCGGAGTAACCTTCCTTCATTTCATCGTCAATTAATGAGTGATCATGAACGACATTCATTAAGTTATGAACAATCCCGCGCCGTATAATCCAGTTCTTTACGTATAAATGAAAGAACGGTAAATAAGAAGAGTACAGTAAAGGTAAGGTTGCGCGTGCTAAATAGCTAGAGCTGCATAGTAAAATCGTCTTTGAGATTAATTCAGGGCGTATACGGTTTACGTAGAGAGAAATTTGTCCACCCATAGAATGCCCAACTAACACAATATTTGAGAGAGATAAATGTTCAATTAAATCGATAATAACCGTTGCTAAATTGTGATAAGAATACTTAAAGAGCTGAGACTTATCACTTTTTCCGAACGGCGGTAAATCAAGAGCAATTACTGTTCCTGCTTTCGATAGTAAAGGAATAAGACGGCGGTAACTGAATGAGGAAGATAAAAAGCCGTGAATGAGCACGAAAGTAGGACGTTCTGTTTTGTTGTCATGTTCATACAATTCGTAATGAATAGTAGTGCCGCGAGTGGAAAAAGTGAAATAAGGACAAGTATATTCGTGATTCATTTTTTGTCACTCCATTGATTTTTGTTCATATCATTTCCAAGGAAGAAAAAAATATGTTAACAAAAAAAGGCAAGATGACGATGTCATCTTGCCTTTCGCTTATTCATTATTACCCACGAACAATATTAGGCGGTGTTTTTCCTTGTAACGCTGCAACTAAATTTTCAGCGGCTGTCATAGCCATTTGCTGCCTAGTTTTTAATGTTGCAGATCCGATGTGCGGTAAAGTCACAACATTTTGTAATGATAAGAGCGGATTATCTTTTTGAATCGGCTCTTGTGTAAACGTATCGATGCCTGCTGCAAAGATTTTCTTTTCAGTTAAAGCATGGATTAACGCTTCTTCATCTACCGTTTTCCCGCGAGAGGCATTAATAAAGATTGCTGTTTCTTTCATTAATGAAAATTCCTTTTCTCCGATAAGATGATACGTTTCATCTGTTAATGGAGTAAGAAGGACGATAAAGTCTGACTGTTTTAGTAGCGTCTGTAAATCACAATATGTAGCATCAAATTTTTGTTCGGCTTCTTCTTTACGGCGACGGTTATAATAAAGAACATCCATATCAAATCCGAATTTCGCTCGTTTTGCAACGGCTTCTCCAATTCGCCCCATTCCGATAATCCCGATTGTACTATGGTGTACATCCAGCCCGAAGTGCTCTTTTCCAATTTCGGCGTTCCATTCACCATTTTTCACGTAGGAGTCGAGTTCGCAGACGCGGCGACCAGCGGATAACATAAGAGCGAAAACAAGGTCCGCTACGGTATCATCTAATACATATGGTGTATTCGTTCCGATTACATTTCGCTTTTTCATCGCTTGTAAATCAAAATTATCGTAACCGACAGAAATGTTGCTTACTACTTTTAAGTTAGGAGCTACATCTAATAATTCTTCATTAATAGAAGATCCGAAATTTAATAATCCATCTTTATTTTGTATTTTCTCTAATAGGACATTACGAGGTACTTTCTCATTTTTCTCCCATTTTTCATAATCACAGTGTTCTGATAAATAGTTTTCTACAAATGTTGGAACTGGTTCAGCAATATAAACTTTTGGTTTCACGGTTCCATCCCCTTTCACTTTATCCTGTGTATTTTCACTGATTAAAGTTTCGCTTCCCCCGCTATTAACGGACAGTAAGCCCCCACCTCAAAAAGTAGCCCAAGTAAAGAGGTTAGTTGGGAGAGCAACTGTCCGTAAAATCCCGATTGGTGCGGATTAAAGTTTCACTTTATTTTGACATAATTCACTAAAAAAATCTTCTTTTCAAACTGGAAAGGGTATTTGTATAATTTAGACACAAACGAAAAGGAAGGATGATTTATATGGTGACAGAAAAGGAATTAGAATTATTAGCTTGTCTTGAAAAAAGTAGTCGATTATCTGTAGATACATTAGCGAAGTTGTTAAATATAGAAGTAGAAGAAGTAAAGAAGATGGTTGAAAAATTAGAAGCGGAAAAGATTATTGTGGATTATGTAACACATATCGATTGGACGAAAGTGAAAGAACATACAGGTTTAACGGCGATGATCGATGTGAAAGTTACGCCAAAGCGCGGCGTTGGGTTTGATGCGGTTGCTGAACAAATTTATCTTTATTCAGAAGTGAAATCTGTGTATTTAATGTCAGGGACATACGATCTTTCTATTACATTAGAAGGAAAGACAATGGGAGAAGTAGCGATGTTTGTTTCTGAGAAATTAGCAACAATTGAATCTGTCGTTTCTACAACAACGCATTTCATTTTGAAAAAGTATAAACATGAGGGAATTATTTACGAAAAAAATGATGATGATAAGCGGATTGTGGTGACGCCATGAAGCAATTTGAACTATCTAGAACGGCAGAATCTTTACAACCATCTGGTATTCGAAAGTTTTTCGATTTAGCAGCAAATATGAAAGGTGTTATTTCTCTTGGAGTAGGAGAGCCTGACTTTGTTACACCTTGGAATGTAAGGCAAGCATGCATCCGTTCTTTAGAACAAGGATATACGTCATATACAGCAAATGCAGGATTATTGGAACTTCGTCAAGAAATAGCAAAGTATCTAAAAAAACAATTTGCAGTATCTTATGATCCGAACGATGAAATCATTGTTACAGTTGGAGCGAGTCAGGCGTTAGATGTAGCGATGCGCGCCATTATAAATCCTGATGATGAAGTACTCATTATTGAACCAAGTTTCGTTTCTTATGCACCGCTTGTAACATTAGCTGGAGGAGTTCCGGTTCCTGTCGCAACGACTTTAGAAAACGAGTTTAAAGTACAATCAGAACAAATTGAAGCAGCTATTACAGCGAAAACAAAGGCAATTTTGCTTTGTTCACCAAATAACCCAACAGGTGCAATGTTAAATAAAACCGAACTTGAAGAAATAGCAGTGATTGTTGAGAAGTACAATTTAATCGTATTATCTGATGAAATTTATGCAGAGCTTGTATACGACGAAGTATATACAAGTTTCGCGAGTATTAAAAATATGCGCGAGCATACGATTTTAATTTCAGGATTTTCAAAAGGGTTTGCGATGACAGGGTGGCGCCTCGGTATGATTGCAGCTCCTGTTCAATTTTCAGAATTAATGCTCAAAATCCACCAATATTCCATGATGTGTGCACCGACGATGTCTCAGTTTGCAGCACTTGAAGCGTTACGCGCGGGGAATGATGAAGTAATTCGGATGAGAGATAGTTATAAGAAACGCCGTAATTTTATGACGACATCGTTTAATGAAATGGGTTTAACGTGTCATGTGCCAGGCGGAGCATTTTATGTATTTCCTTCTATTTCTTCAACTGGACTATCTTCGGCAGAATTTGCAGAACAGCTATTATTAGAAGAAAAGGTGGCTGTTGTACCTGGAAGTGTATTTGGCGAAAGTGGTGAAGGATTTATTCGTTGCTCGTATGCAACATCGCTTGAACAACTTATGGAAGCAATGAACAGAATGGAACGGTTTATAGAAAATAAAAAAAGGACAAAACATAATACGTTTTGTCCATAAAAGGGGGGGAATACTAGAAAGCCATGTGTTAGTATTCTATCCCAATATTAGAAAATTATACGTACTACAGGAAATTTTTCGTTAATTTTGAATGAGTTCTGTCATAGTGGTATAATTTACTAATATAAGGTGTGCGTATCTTGAGTAGCTTTACTTAGGGTACGTACTAACTAATCGGATATTTAACAATAAATCATCTGCTTTGCTATCTACAATTGTAGAGAAAATGGTAAACGTATGGGAGTGTTTCATATGTCAGAACAATATACAACTGGAGTGGTTGTAACAGGGAAAGTGACTGGGATTCAAGATTACGGAGCATTTGTAGCGTTAGATGCAGAAACACAAGGGCTTGTGCATATATCTGAAATTACAAATGGATATGTAAAGGATATTCATGACTTTTTAAAAGTCGGCGATACAGTAGAAGTAAAAGTACTTTCAATTGATGAAGAACACAGAAAAATGAGTTTATCGTTAAAAGCGGCGAAAAGAAAACAAGGACGGATTCTTATACCGAATCCATCTGAGAACGGATTTAATACGCTGCGAAAAAAGCTAACAGAATGGATTGAAGAGTCCGAGTTAACAAAGTAAAAGAGGAGCGCATATGAGCGTTCCTCTTTTACTTTGTCTTATGATATATATTTGCAAATATGATTGCATGCAATCATATTCGTATGTCGGAAGTGAAATAAAGACATACTGACTAGCGAATTTCGTTCGTTTCTGGGTGAGTGCCAAGATTTTCTGATGGTTTAAAGAGTAAACCAAGATTAATAAGCCCAGAAATACCGACGATACCGTAAATAATGCGTGCGAGAGCTGAGTTTTGTCCACCGAAAATGGCAGCCACTAAGTCAAACTGGAAGAACCCGATCAGTCCCCAGTTAACAGCACCAATTACAGTAAAGACTAATGCGATACGTTGTAGAGTACTCATGAAAAAGCCCCCCTTAATTGTGAAGCATGAGCAAGCGATGAGTTAATTAACTCCTTTATAGAATGGCATAGTTATGTTGTTTTTATACATAAAAAATATAAGAAAAAGGATGTATATACATCTATACCGAAAAATGCGAATTTTTATGCAAAAAATGAACTTTTTCTAAAAAATATATATTGGTTACGTTTACAATGGTTGAATCGCTTGATTTACAACTTCAGTTTCGCTAAAGTGAATACAGAAATACATATACATTATTGGAGGGAAAAAGATGAGTACACATGTAACGTTCGACTATTCTAAAGCGTTATCCTTCATCGGTGAACATGAAATCACTTATTTACGTGATGCAGTGAAAGTAACACATCACGCAATCCACGAAAAAACTGGAGCTGGGAACGATTTCCTTGGGTGGGTAGACCTTCCGCTTCAATATGACAAAGAAGAATTTGCTCGCATTCAAAAATGCGCAGAAAAAATTAAAAATGACTCTGACATTTTACTTGTTGTAGGTATCGGTGGTTCTTACTTAGGAGCACGTGCAGCGATCGAAATGTTAAACCATTCTTTCTACAACACGCTTTCTAAAGAACAACGTAAAACTCCACAAGTGCTATTTGTTGGACAAAACATTAGCTCCACTTACATGAAAGATTTAATGGACGTATTAGAAGGTAAAGACTTCTCTATTAACGTTATTTCCAAATCAGGTACAACAACAGAGCCTGCACTAGCATTCCGTATTTTCCGTAAGTTATTAGAAGAAAAGTATGGAAAAGAAGAAGCTCGCAAACGTATTTATGCAACGACAGATAAAGCACGTGGTGCATTAAAAACATTAGCTGATAACGAAGGTTACGAAACATTCGTTATTCCAGATGATGTTGGAGGACGTTTCTCTGTATTAACGCCAGTTGGTTTATTACCAATCGCAGTAAGTGGCTTAAATATTGAAGAGATGATGAAAGGTGCAGCTGCTGGTCATGGTGACTTCGGTACATCAGAACTAGAAGAAAACCCGGCTTACCAATATGCAGCAGTTCGTAATGCTCTTTACAATAAAGGAAAAACAATTGAAATGCTTGTTAACTATGAGCCAGCACTTCAATACTTCTCTGAGTGGTGGAAACAGTTATTTGGTGAAAGTGAAGGAAAAGATCAAAAAGGTATTTTCCCATCTTCAGCAAACTTCTCAACTGACTTACACTCATTAGGTCAATACGTTCAAGAAGGTCGTCGTGACTTATTCGAAACAGTTCTGAAAGTAGGTAAATCTACACATGAACTAACAATCGAAGCAGAAGAAAACGATTTAGATGGATTAAACTACCTTGCTGGTGAAACTGTAGACTTCGTAAACACAAAAGCATACGAAGGTACATTACTTGCACATAGCGATGGTGGCGTACCAAACTTAATCGTAAATATCCCTGAATTAAATGAGTACACATTCGGTTACCTTGTATACTTCTTCGAAAAAGCATGTGCGATGAGCGGCTACTTATTAGGCGTAAATCCATTCGACCAACCAGGAGTAGAAGCATACAAGAAAAACATGTTTGCTTTACTTGGTAAACCAGGATTTGAAGAGTTAAAAGCAGAATTAGAAGAGCGTTCATCGAAAAGTCCATCGGTATATTCAAACTAGAGTGGGTATGCTAAAGAAAAAGTCTAGGAGGGATGGGCTTGATTCCTATTCAATCAAATTTAGAAGGACGTACATATGCGTTATATAAGTTAGAAGAGATAATGAAGCCGCTTGGATATAACATTGGTGGCAATTGGGATTACGATAAAGGATGCTTTGATTACAAAATCGATGAAGAAGATGGCTATCAATTTTTAAGAGTGCCATTTACATCAGTAGATGGAGAGTTAGATGTACCTGGTGTAATAGTCCGTCTTGGAACGCCTTATATTCTTTCGCACGTATATCAAGACGAACTAGATGATCACGTAAATACTTTAACGGCTGGAACGAGTGGAATGGATCAATTTGCTGAGCCGAAAGATCCAGATGGAGATGTGAAAAGAAAATATATCAATATTGGGAAAGTGCTCATGCAGGAACTAGAAAAACATTTTCTTAATGGTGAATAACAATGAGTATGTCGCTTTCAATGAGAACAAAGGAATGGACTGGATTAATCATATATTGTTCGTCGCGTTTTATACCTAGTAAGAGAATATTTTGCTTTAAAAGAGTATAGCTACAATTTGCAAAAGTTTGTCCAGTGCAGGAAGGATAAAGCTCCATCAGTTGTAATTTGTTATCAGAGATTTCATCGTAAAGTGAGAATAGTACGCCTGAAATGGAAGGGAATAAAAGAGAAGCGGTAAATACGTAGCTCGTTAATTTATTTCCTTCTATAATTTCTGATACACCAGCTCTCGTTGCATTTTGTATTTGTTCAGAAGTAAGAAGTTCAGCGATGCAGTGAATGTTTGAGTTGAGACCTTTTGCAGTTAAAATATTTAAAATGGATTGTGTATCTGCTAAGCTTTCATTTTTTTCTTTATCAGCTGTTATTAATATAGTGTGAGCAGTTGTAATATTGGCTTTTAATAAAGTTTGATCGTGGTGGGGGCAACCTTTTATAAATTCTAAATGATGAAATGGTTTTGGAAGTAAAGAAAGTGTTTCATCAATTAAAACGATATCAAGGTTCGGTTGTAAGATGTGCATTTGTTTTACAACATGTTTTGCCCGCTCATTCCAACCTACAATAATCATATGTCCGTTAGAAGTTGCAGCTTCTTCTCCTTTAATTTTCATATATTGTTTATTAATCATATCAGTGGCGAACAGAACCATATAATAAGAACAAAAACCGGTTCCAAATAAAATAATACCCATACCGATAAGTTTGCCTATTAGTGTATGCGGGGCAAAGTCACCATAGCCAACGGTGAAAATGGTAACGATTGACCACCAAATTCCATCAAACCATGTGGTGAAGTGAGATGGCTCTAATCTATGTATAAGGAAGCCAGAAAAAGCAGTAAGTACAACAATAAAGCAAACTAAACGAAAAATAATGGAATCACGAAATGTATCTACTAAATTTGGACGGGATTTCAATCTCTTATTCCTCCTTACTTTGCAGGACTACATTCATTGTTACCATTATAGAAAAAAGAAAAACTCTCTAATTTAAAAGAGAGTTTGTTTTACATTACATACTTTCTAATTCAGTTTGTTGGACACTTTCAAGATGCTGGAGGGCGTAGTAAACATCAGCAGTATGCCTTTTTTGATCGATAGATAATTTCAAATGTAAATAGTGAGAGCCATTCTCCAATGTTTTGAGTTTCATATTCTTAACTTTTATATCCATTTCTTTTATTTCTTCAATTACAATTGGGATATTGTCCATATTTCGCACAACAAGTTTTACTGCGATATCACGTTGACGAAATGATCTCGGTCCTACAAATTTCATTGTTAATGGTATAAGTTCGACGCTAATCATAAGGAAACACATTCCGAAAATCGCTTCGATATAGAATCCAGCCCCAACAGCAATACCAATACCAGAAGCACCCCAAATCATAGCAGCAGTCGTTAGTCCTGCAATGCTATCATTTCCTCTTCGTAAAATAACACCGGCACCTAAAAAACCGATTCCTGATACAATTTGAGCGGCAAGTCGAAGTGGATCCATATTCATATGATCGGTATGTGGCAAATTGTAAGTCGCTTTAATAGAAACAATCGTCAGGAGGCAACTAATAATAGAAATAACTAAACAAGTTTTTAAACCAAGTGGTTTCCGTTTTAATTCGCGCTCTAAACCGATAGCGAACCCTAAAATAGCCGAGAGACCTAGTTTGATTAATAAATCGGCATAGTCCATATATATTCCTCCTTGTATGATACGGTATATGAATAAAACGTTTATTATAGAAAGAAACGCTTTTTGATAGAGTGACTTTATATAAAATATATGTAGGAATTATTTATACATGAAAGAGATATTTCGTTTAAGTATATGATATTAAAAAAGAAATGTGGGTGGTTTTGAAAAAAGTTTATAAAAGGTGTTGCATTTCATTTTTCAC